>JABFPJ010001232.1:0-27506 GCA_022817425.1 Gryon sp. ZL-2020 | reverse complement strand
GCGAAAAATTTACAATAAAAATTAAAATTTCTTTATTGAGAAGAGTCTCCTAAAAACAAAGAATCGCCTGATTATTTTTATTTTCTTTTATTCATTACTAAACAATTTTAATTGAAAAAAACACTAACAATGACTTAATTTCGAGACAATGGACTTGAGCATTCACCTTAAGCCACAGAATTATGTTACTATGAAAATAAAATATATATCATGCATTGATCATTTTCTGTATATTCAGTATTGTCTTAAACGAAATTTAAGTTTATTTAAGATTTTAAATATCTTTTGTTTTGCATGTTTTAGGTAAGGAAGATATTGCTAAGCCACATTGGACATGGTTACAAGGTGAGTTTTGCTTTTTGGCAAATTACGTTTGGCAAATTAAGTAATTCGATTGGGGTTCAGCATCAAAGTGAACTTTGTCCCTTGTAGTAACTAAAGCGTTTCTTTTTCACTTGTTAATGTCAAACACATTTGAAAAGCATTCTGGTAATTACTTTCTCTTAGTTGCAACAGATTTAACATAAGCGGCACTACGTAATAAAATTTCAATTTGTCGCAGGACATTCAGTAAAAATGTAATGTTTTAACTTTCAAATGAGCTTTCTAAATCTTTTTTGTCTTATATGTTACGTAAATTTTTACAATGTTATAAGGCTCTTGGGTTTGTTGGAATTTATTTTTTTCGTGATATTGTAATACTAAGATGTAATTTCATTTATACTATTGCTGTTTTTACTATTAATACTAAAAATTGTTAATTTATTTAAATAATTACACTATTTTTTATTCGAAACAAATTCATTATCTTTTAATTGACACAATTTTTTGTGTAAATTAAAGCATTTATTTTTCCCTTTAACAATCTCATAAGTATATATATTTTCTTATTTTTATTTATTTTAAAATTTACAACAATATTTATTTTATACTTATATATAATAAAATCATCACATCATTTATATATTTTGCGAAGAATAATTCAACTTATGTAAAAATATCAATATCTATTCTTCAAGAAGTAAAAAAATTATTTGTACGTTGATATGTAGCATTGTATATATATATGTTTATATATATATATATATATATATATATATATGAAAGTCTATTCTTAGAGTAAGTCAGGCGAATCCATTTCGGCTCGACAACGTGGTTCGAATCGTTTAATATAACTTTAATGCCCGACCCCAGTTGAATTCCAATGCGCCGATACATATGGTCTAAGCGAATCCGCAAATTCTATTGCAAGGGAAAAGACATCTCAAAAATAACACGTCATAGGGTGAATTTTCACGTTGGCTGTGGAACCCTCTCTTGATTCATATAAAATCGCGGTCGAATTATCCATTCAGAAATAATAATAATAAGCAGAAAAGTGCTGCCATTGATGTATTCTATATCGTTTCGTTTATTGCTCGTCGACGTTTTTGTTATCCTTATTTCCATTTTGAATTTTCATTTGCCTCTTGATGTTTATATTGGTGCTTATATAAATATCATATCTCGGTTGAGCACGCACTCTTTTGCCCTCAGGATTCAAGTCGCGCTAAATGTATTAATCTCGCAATATTGTTACGAACATAACTAATTTCGTTTATTCAAATTAAATGTATATTCATCAATCATAAACAATTTATACTCGTTCACTTTATAATCAACACGACTGAATTCACTGAATCAATAACTGTTTTTATTTTATATGAATTGTTTTTATTCCAAAATAATTCTTCACTTTGTAAATAATTTTAAACGAATAAATAAATATTTGTTTGAATTATAATATATAATAATGTATTATTCCTATAAAATAAGTTCGAATTAAACATTTGAAAAATAAATTAATGATTTTTTAAACAATTAATAATAATATCGGAAGCAAATATATAAATCACGTAATGTAAAATGTTTTCCATAAATTTTTCATATTATGGGATAATCTACGTGATGCATTTGCTGTTTTTTTATTTAAGTTGAAGAGGCAAAGTTGGTGATAATATGATGCCTTCGGGGATGATCAATAAATATTGCCTCTCGGAGGTAAAATTGGGCAGCACAGTCGTGCTGTGGTTGCCGCCCCTTTGCTAGAACTAAAACAAGTTACGACCGATGTATAAACATTTAATATTGATAATAGTGTCAAATATTGGTAGAATGATGTTAAAATACAATTTAACGGAATAATTATTCTTTACAAATATTATTTGTCGAATAAATGAATATTAGCCATAAATCTAGAAAGTGTATATATTTATATTTGTATAAATATATAATATGAATTAATTAATATAAAAAAGGAAACTTTGTGTGATTCACTTTAATATTTATAAACAGTAAATTATCTTTTTATAGTACATTTTTTTGCAAAATAATGAAATCAAAAAAATCACGCCAACAGTAAAATTATATTTTTTCGAGACAAAAGTATCTCTCTGTTCCACCGAGCGTATAATGAAGGAAGCACGTCCTTGCGATTACTCAGCCGTATAAACAGATTAAACCCAAATATTGTACATTTACTAATGGACATAATGTAATAATGAAATTTACTGCAGTCATGAGTCATTCTGTACTTTAATTTATTTTGTTGTTTAAGATTATATATAATATTGTCTGCGTTAAATAAGTAATTAAACTACAAATTAATAAAATAATGATAAAAAAAACATCACATTAATTCTAATTATTATTTACTATTTAAATTTTCTATTTAAATAAAAATAAAATAAACACTAACGAAAAAGAAGTACAAGAAAACTAGATATTTTTTTTACAAACTGGTTAAATTACGTGTTTATTTATTATACAAGTAAAAATTAAGTAAAAATTGTTAACATACAAAATGTTGCAATAAAAAATATTTTGTACGCAAAAATGATTTATTTGTCAAAAAATTGTAATAAAATTAGAACATACGACAAATTGCAAAGCTATTTCACAAATATTTTTATTCGTTTTTTACATATACTGCAGCATCAATCAACGCGACTATGCGAAATTATTCGAAATAATCGTGAGATAACGTGCAGCGATGCATTTGATAAAAGCGTCGCGCATACCATGTTGCACGTGTCGTCGCGAAAACATAGCAGCGCATCATTTTGTCGGCACGTAACAAAACAACGTTGCAGCAAAAATATTTGGCTCGTAATTAACGCCGAAAGGAGGATCGCGAGCCCTTAAATCAGTTTGCACGCAAAGTAGTTGCAAATCAAGCGCGAGATGCTGAGTGCCGAGGCTCGTTCGTGTCTTAGTACAGTGAGTACCGTAGAGAGATACATACAATAATTCGCCAGGCGATGCCACGCCCAGCATTGTGTACGCAAGTACTTATACGTGCGTATGCGTTGTATACATAGGTTGGCGCCTTGTGCTCTCGCTTCGGCATTTTTGCCATAGATATATAAAAGCGAAGTCGGACTCGGACGTGGAATATATATTCGTTGCGAGCGCGAAAAAAGAACAAAAACAAAAAGGAAAAAAAAAAGTAAAATGGAATGACAGAGAAGGAATAAGAAAATAAAAAAAGAGATAGAAGAAGAGACGAAAAGAAGAAAAAAGAGCAGAAAAGAAAATAGTATAAAAGAAGAAGAACGAGAGAAAAGAGTCAAAGTAAGAAGAAAACGGGGAAAAGAGGCGGAGAACGACAGTTTGCGGGAAAGGAGGACTCCAGATACGCACATACGGGGCTGGTTTTGGGATGAAAATGGAGCTTGTACGGGGTAAGAGGGAACGGTACGCTCGTTCTCTTTCGTCCTCGTAGACGTCCGAGGACGGTGATGTACGACTCCCTTGCACACAGCCACTGCGCATAACTTTTATCTTACCTCCACCCGAGTCAGAAAAAGACGCCAGAAACGCTAGAGCCAGTTATGTAACACCCTGGCCTGGAATATTACCTACGGCTTTTTCCCGCACCGTCTCTCTCACGGAATGCGGTGAAAATCCTAACCCCTCTGTTCCTCCTACTAGTCTGAAAGCCTTACTTCTACCATCTCCCCCCCCCCTTTGCGCGCGTGGTTAACGCGACCATTTCACGCCTCGAGAAGCATTTCCAACATCCTCGGGGCTGCGCCTCACCTCATCCGAATTCTAACCGAATCCACTTCGAGCGAACAAGAACACGGGGATTTCTATTTACTGCGGAAATAGGGTGCGCGCTCGAGATCCGCGCGAGATGGATATAAAGACAGGGAAACGGGAGATTGCCAGAATAGACAATTATTTTCCAACGTTTTGTTTTGCTTACGATTTATTGCCTGAAAGAATAAGTGGCCAATAAATAAAGATAAGAGAAACTTTGAAAAAATGTTATTTCTTACTGAATTTATCTTTTTCAGTCAAAACACCTAATTTATTCGATGTAAGCGGATTAAATAAAAAGACATTACTCTTCGATGAGGAGAGTTCAACTTTTGCATGCATCTAATCTTGTCACTTGGGCGAATTTTAAGAATATGCAAATTTTCCTGCGTTATTCCTTCTTTAGGATAACATTTTTTCGCTATGAAACGATCGATTTATATTTCAAAGTTCATTATATGATATTCTGAAATTATTATCAATAATTATTTTTTTGTACTAATGTACTTTACGTTATTCATAAAAACAAATGTTAAAAGTATGGGGGGGGGGAGTGAAAAACTTTGAATAATTTTTCTGACGAATGCATACGTTTTGACGAATATTATGCGAGTATTGCAAGTTATTGCGCACGATAGGCTGCTGAAATTCTTTCATGTATAACAGCAAAATAGAACACGATGCCTATCTTCGGAAGTCTCCTAAATTGCAGCTTGCGAGAAAAGAAATTTTTGCTGCTTTCATTCTCTCTATCGTTTTACCCCTGTTTATTTACATATAGATACGGACTTCTCGCGATGAAAAAACGAAAGTAAAAAGAATCGTATTTTTCGCCGGTAATGGAGACCTCTGGGTGATAACAAAACTAAGATACATGACATGCAAATGTAACGTCGACAAAGAAAACGATAAATGCATATTGTTTAAACGAACACGCCGCGTCATATATTGTTTCGATTTTAATTGCGTCATTCTTTTTTCGCATGTAAATAACAAGACAGAAACATTGAATAAAAATACATTTCTAAAGGAAAGTAATAAATCGATAAGTGCGAAAATGTAATTTAAACGGACTCATTTTAAATCTACCGCGAAGAACAAACAAAAAGCAGTGGGTGAAAAAGATAAAAACAAAAAAGGTGACCTTGAAGAAACTCCGGGGGATAGAATTGTCGCAAAACCTTAATTGGTATTATTTCAATACTTTTTATCAGTATTTTGCAGTGTAACAGGTTTCCGATTCATCTAAATTCGTTTTCTCAGTGGCGGAGAGAGGCAAGAAATTTGCCAATTTCGCATCTCGATACGCGAGAAACTCGCTCCGGGCGGATCGAAGAGGTCGGACGTACAGTCGCGGACGTATTATAAACGCACGCATAAACATCCCTTGGCGTTATCAGTTGTCGGACGCCGGGGCGCCGGATATTGTCGCATCCTCTGTACTGCTTTCTCTCTAACCCTCTTTGTCAGACGAGAGAGAAAGACAGAAAGATAACGGCAGTGAGAACACCGAATTGCCACCGATTGTTCGCGACAGAGACACACAACAGCGGAAAATTATCACAGATGACCGCTGCTATTCATTTTGCCACACATTAGGGCACCAATTATAGTTTCCTGCATAAATGACTATTCCAAGCATTTTTTTTTTTTTTTTTTTTTTTTTTTTTTTTGTAGAAAAAAGTACAAAAGGAGTTTAATATTCAAACATACTAAGGTTTTTTTTACGAAATCGTACATCCGTTGTTAAATTTTATTTTAGAAATCGAACTATTTTAACTTTGAATACAAGTTAGTTTTATGAGCCTCGTTCGGTAGAAAATGTATTTCTGTGACTTGCGTGTTTTATGATACTTTAGAAACGATCTTCGTTTCTCACTCCTGAGTCGTCTTTATACGACATCGACGTGTTTTTTTTCTTTTCTTTCGTGTTCTTAAAAAGCCTAGACGCAATGAAGATATCGAGAGAGGGTGCGTACCTCTGAGGGATCGCCAAAGTCTTGTTTCGGTGAAAGTTGCACCGCGTATTTTATGACCGAAAAAAAAACTTTAAACGGGAGAAAGTTCTAAGCATCGGTGTTTTTTAAATGAACGATTCCATCGCATTTCTTGACGCTTTCTAACTTCAATTTTTGTTCATGAATCGGTCGGATCGACAGTCTTTGGAAGATAGTGTTCACGTTCACATGTTGATTCCAAAGTTTCTATAAAACGCGTCAATTTTAGTCCTGAGTGTGCTTGGATTTCAAGAATCGGTCGTTTTGCGCGCCACAAAGTTTAATATGAGTTTTTTCTGGTGACAGTGAAACACATTATTCAGTTGTGCGAAAAAGGGGTGAAGTTCATCGTTTGTGATTCAGTGCTGGAGTAGATATGTCTTTTGCATACAAACTTTTTTTCATTTATGCTAATTTAATTTTTCGGTGAATAACAAAATGATAAATCTATAATTATAGAACTTAAATGAAAAATTAACCAAATTGATTGTTTTCATAACAATTTCTTTCAAACATAATCTGAAATTCGAATTACCAAATTTATTTTTTATATAGAAAATAATAAGTGGATTATTCTTTACTTTTTTACAGAATACATTGCGCATAAAAACAACAGGTTTTATAAATTCAATTTAAGAAATATAACCATTTTTTTAATTAAAATAAATTAATAATATTGATTATTGTTTTTCCGGACTTTTAAGAATTGTTCCAAAATTCATGTTTTGAATTCAAAAAACATAAATATAATAAAAAACAATCGATTTTTTTCCACAGTTTTTTTTATTCAATAAAAATTGTTATTTATTCAATTTAAATATAATTACTATTTCAATAATTCGCACAATTTTTTATATGATATTTAAACTTTTCATTATAATTCGTCGTTACATATTTCCATATTTCAGTTTATATATCTGTAACTTTTATCTCTTACCACCCATGAATTAGATAAATGAAACAAAGTAATGTTGATAAACGCACAATTGAAGATATAAATTAAAGTGTATCACATTGAGTGAAAGTTGGTGTTGTGAGAAATGTCATTTAGTTGACATTTGAGTACACCTGAAAATTTGTCATGCTCTTGTTTTTGTGTCGGTTTCTTTGATGAAGTACATTTAAAGCATAAAATGTTTTGGTTTTAGTGCATTCAGTGTGACCAAAATGTTTTGTCGTAAATTGTTTTATTGCTCGAGAAAACTGAGAAGTAAACCAGTAACCTGCTGTCAGTTTACCGACAAACTTACACGGTACGTTAGACAGAAGTCGTCATAGTTATTTAGTTTAAGAATAACAATTAAGCAATTCTAACATTTATTCCGTGGTTTTATTTCCAAATATTATTTCATGAATGTAATTGAGTGAAAAAGAGACAATCGAAGTGTTTGACTGAACCTAATTGAACATTACTTACATGTCATTTACAACCTGCAAACACGTTTTGCGCAATAAATTAATTATGTATGCGTTGTTGTAATCCGCACTACAAATAGCATTTGCATAATTTTAATTTGCATGCGTTTTTTGTGGTACAGTTAATAAGTATTAAATACGAATTTGAACATTGACGCAATTGCGCTTTTACTTCGTATCCCTCCGATCGATATTTTCATCATAAATTTAATTATACATGTTTTTTAAATAAATATTTTTTTAATAATATATTTAAATCTGCAAAAAATTAATTGTATTTATTAATTAATTGAGAGTTAGTGATTATATTCGTAAATTTGTATTAACATTTTATGTACTAAAAAATACCAGTTTATACGTTAATATTTAAAAGCGAAAACTACAAAATCTGAGGCTGAAATTAACGACGATACAAGTGTTGAAAAGTCACGTACATGACAAAAATAGCTGATGTGTAACGAACAGAATTTAAAATTAAACGAATAAATATATATATATCGCGTAATATCGAAATGGGAATATATGATTTGAGCACGCACCAAAGACCTTAGGAAAATTCAAAATTACATTACGTCACGCATACATCCGGTAATCCATCATGCATGCTTTCGTGCTTATCACATACGTCAGATTAGGTTATCTATGTGATGAGGCGCGCACGTTGCATCAAGCTCTATAAGATCAAAAGTGTGCCGAGCCAGCGATTAACGAGGTGTAGAAATGACAGTCATTAGACACAATAACGATTTTATCATTTTGCTCACTCGTTCAGTAAAATGCATGGAGTTTAAACTTTAATTTATACAGTAATTATGTAAATAATGTATTCAATTATTTATAATTATAGATTTAATATAATATCGGTGTCTGACAACTAAATATTTAATAGAGAATTTAATTATTACCTCATATGTTACACATTTTTTGCTAATAAACTGTAATTGAATATTAGATTACATAAATTTATTAATGCACGAAGAAAAAATGGTTAATATAAATTACTAGAAGGTTTTAGTAATCGTAATGTATCCTGGAATTATTATAAAAATGATTATACCACTGTAATAAAAATTGTATAAAATAATTAATAAATATTATTTCAGAATATATCACAATTTCTAGAGCTTTCTAGTAATTTTTATTAAATCTTTAGAAATCTTTGTGAGCATCTTATAAATGTTGTTATAGAAATGCATCATTTAAATTCATTATCTTTATTTTCAAATTACGTTTGTTTCATTAACTCTTCGCAACTAAATATATTACACCATCAAAACTTAATTGCACTCATTACTCTTCATGTCTCAAAAAAAAAAAAAAAAAAATCGCAGAACTATAGTAATTTTTCATACGCAAAAGTTTCTGCTGAAATAGTGCAAGTGTCGTAAATAATGGGCGTAAAAACTTTTCTTTGATCTGCGATTGTAAGTTTCTTACAATCAGCATTATTACACAGTTCAATAAAGAAAACGTAACCATAATGAATGGTAAATCCGATCGGACGTAATTAGAGCGGCCCAAAGTCTCATCTTACGAATCAGCAAAGCGCTCGCTGGAGCGGCAATATTACCGTGGCCGCGACGACTGCGAAAGATATTGCGAGAGGGTAAAGTCTGCAAAGGGAACCAAAGGGGCAGAGTAGGGGATGAAAGAGTTAAATCGAGGGTGGGTGCAAGGGCGGCCAGCGACGAGCAAATAATCGAGTTTAATTGCAAAACCGTCGGCATGATTTAATTACACGCTGCTGCACAGTTGGTTATATATATATATATATACAGGCATGTCCGTACATAGATGTATATACGTGTGTATTTCTATACCTACAGGCTACGGAATAATAAGTTCAACAACGTGGTAGGTCGGCAGAGCCATGCATTTTTGCCCACTTTTTTCATTATATTGCATTTCGATTAAATACGAGCTATAAAGAGCATTTTAACTTTTTTTTGCTCCGCACAAGATGAAGTAACTTTTATTACTTCGTACGTACGCTTCGTTTACACTTTGTCGGATTTTGATTTAATGCTCGATTGTACGCGTTTTCATTTCGAACGTCCGAGTCGCATTAATAAGAAGCGTAAAAATTGTTTTACGATTTAATTAAGACGACCGAAAAAATTTTCACCAAACGGCAGCAATTTTTGGGAAACGTACACATACATACACGTACACGACAGCGTTGGCATCGATAAATTCATTTTGCATTTAAAAAGTTGTCTACCAGTGCACCAGCATAAAATGCGAGCTGATGATTACATTTTATTCAACCGTGCAATGAAACGATAAAACATTTTGAGCAATATTTTGGACGAGCAAAACAACATCAGCACTGTAAATCAAAGTTATTTGAATTGCAGTCGAGACTTATGCTCGTAAATTAGAAAGAAAAAGTAAATGAAAGTAAGCTATAGGCGTTTGTGTAACTATCTAAAGGACAGGTGGAAAAGCACTGTGTTTCGCTTCATCGATCTACTTTAAAACGACGGAAGGTGTAATGTATAAGTGGATGGGAACGTGAGAGACCAAAACAGCAGAGAGCACTAAGCTCGCGTGTTTTGTAACGACAATTATCAAAAAAGAATCTTTTGTTACTGTGCGGACTCGCATGAATACGAGTTTGCGTGTCACCTGGCTACCAAAACCTTCCAGACAATGAGATAACGCTCGGCAGATTTCTGATATAACGTAGCGCCGGGTAATTTTTAGCCAATGTATTTTAAACCTTTTTTTTCTACTAAATATGCAAAAATTTTTTTCTCATATTAACATTTTTTACGAACTTGTTGGAAAGTAAAAATAATACATGAACTTTTGCAGGTATTTTCAAATTAAACGTATCAAATTTATAGTGATGCAAAAAATTACTATAATTACAATTATATTGCAATTAAAGCTATTTTGAAAATTTAGCTAGGAATTCTACTTTGTCGGTTCATTTTTTATTCGTACAGTTGTTTTATTTTTGCAATTTTTCTTGTATTTTATTATTACTGTTTTACTTGAATTTATTTACTTAGTAAATAATGCAGCTTTTGAAATTTGGTGTCATATATATGTATATAAGCAAAAGGCGCTAATAATTCGATAGTACAAATCATGGAAGGGTTGGTAGATAGGGTTGCAGAACATGTAGAGAGGAGGGCACGCTTGCACCTCATAAACTTAAACCCTAATTAACCGATGCTACTACGGCTACTGTTGCGTTCTACGTGCGTATGCTTCTTACTCGTATATACACACGAACGCACTTTGGCGCTGCTAAGTCTTTGTCTTTTATTCCACATTTCTCTCACTCGACACCGCTTTTGTTTTATAGGTGTTCAGCATGTATAACACACAAACACAGACCGAATCACATCTTTTGCGCCGAGAGAAGTATTTCGGGATTTATCCATCGCAATGTGTGTATACTTTTTTCGCATCGTTGATTCGAGAGTCGAGCTCGAAGTGCATTCTATTATTTTAACACGCTACGTAATATTCCGAGAAAATTGTTCGGAATTTAGTTATTTGAAAGATACTTTATGTCGATCGAATGTTTCAAAAAGTTCCAAGAATATTCAATAGCAAGTTTCTAAAATATCTAATTCGGGAAATCCGGTTTTGTGTTTTCTTTCATTTATTCTTTTTTTTTTAATCGCTTGTTTTTTTATTTTTATAAAATGACGGTGATGTAACAAACTTTTAAACAATCCAAACAGAATTTAATTTAGAGACGAAATTTCGTTGTTCGAATGAAAACATCATTTGAGAGAGATGTTTTAGTTTTACGAGGTTTCGTAGTTTTCTCTAGTGAATACGTATTTCGTGCATCATACTTATTCGAGGATAGTATTCTCTAGCGAGAGGTGTGATGTTTATTGCTCGACTCTGTGTAAATTAGCCAGTGTAGTAAAGGAAACTAGTCGGTAGCGAGAGCACAAGAAGGAACTTGGTGGTGAGCTTTCAAATTTAACATCTAGTGGAGTCTTTGAAATTCACCTTGATAACTCCAGAGATATCCTTTTGGTCGAAGCCCGTCGTACATTGAAGGATTAAGAAACTTGAACGCAAGAAGTGACAACGGATTTGCTTCGAATACTATATTTGTTTCAGTTAAAACTTCTTTAATCGTTTAATCAAAATTATACTTATCATAGTATTCTTTAATTCATTCTAGTTTTAGATGTAAAAATAAAAAATGCACTTTAACAATAAACAAATAAAATTCTTTATTCACACAAACTTATTTTACATATTTTCGATAAACTGCTTACAAAATAAATAAGTAAAAAGATTGAAATATTTTGGTTACCGTGAAAACATAAACTATGATCATTTTATCAACTGAAATATATTATTAATTCTGTTACATTATCATATTGATAAGCAGCCTAATATTTTTGTAATATTTGAGTTTAATATACAAATAGACTAATTCGGAATGGAGTTAGATTGATATACTTAATACTGATGAATCGTTATCTTAATGGTTCTAAACGATAGTCTTATTTGCGAGACCTTAATAGCGCATAAGATTATAAACGACGAGGAATTATCTTCCGATAAATGTAATGTTGCTAGTTATGCTGCTATAAATCACAAAATCCATTCAAATTCACTCACTTATTTCAATGTAAACGTTCGATCATGATATATGACGAGACTCGAAACGATATTAACAGTTTAATAGTTTCAACTTAGCATAAGATAAGATATTTGATGGATGGACAGCTCATGAGATCATTTATCACTTACTACAAATTTGTCAACAAATTTGGAAGATAATTAGTTGGTAATGCGACGACATTCGCAAAAACTGAGCTAATTTCTTTTATCAATTGAATCGTTGCACATTATTAACAGCACTGTCTATTTTATATAACGAGCAAACAATCTGGCGTATCTAATTCAAGAAACCCTTGTTAAAAAATGCGAGAGAGACATGCTATCTGTTTCTACACATTTTCGAAGGACCGGTTGTCCTTGGCATCGATAAAATTATACAAGAACTGTGGCCGATACCTATTTTGGCTCGAGGATACCAAGTAATCCATGCAAACTATACAGAGATACACTTTTTGGAGAAGGGATTTACGATTCCGGTCGCGTCTTTCTCGTGGCTTCGTCTTACTAGCTGCTGCAAGTGTCAGACCGATACATGAAAAGCTTACGAAAAAACGAATAAGCCAAGTGACAAGGGGAATTAAGTCGTTTCTGGCATGAGGTTCACGACAAGCAACGTGTCGAAAAAGGTTTACACGAAGTCCTTGGCTTAACACGAGATGAATATTAATCGCATATGAGTTATGGCGAGTGCTAACGCGCCCCTTAAAAAGTAATTGCCTCTCAAATACTTTATATTTGTCGCTCGATAGTAGAAGGATTATTTGGATACTTTATAAACGAATACAAATTTTTGATTTCTTTTTTCTAGTCAATTGCCATTCCAATTCTTGCAGTGTAATCCAATTTCGTTGCGAGTCTCTTTCTTTCTAATTTTCCCGAAAGTGCTTTTAGCATTTATCTTGGATACCATTAATTCACCCAGGCTGCATATCTTAATCGCACGAGAGAGATATTTATAAACACCCATAAAGCCTGTTTAGACTCTGCTATATTGTGATGTTAAATGTTCAACTGAAAAAAAAGATTAAATCAATTAAAAACGCGGAGCGTGCCTGGAATATCACTTTTAAAATATTTACATTTTGTCCAATTTAACGTGTTTTTGACATGTTTTAGTCGAATTATGCCGCAGTTGAAGCAATGCCGAAAAGTTAATTAGTATAAGTTATTTTATCGTTGTATATGCACTTCTGGAATTTCTCATGTGTTTCATTAATATTTTTTTGAATCCGTACCTCCGTGAAAGGAAATAAAACATTTTACGTTATAATACATTACTTATTAAAAAAATAGAAATGATCAATTCAAGTTTTCGTAATGATTCAAAGACCGTAATTATGCATTGTAATTATAGGGACTTTAACATGTAATTATAAGATGTTCCTTCACTACAAATTAACGTAATTCTAAAATTGTTCAATGCATAAAAACATTTGAATCAATTTAACCCGATAATTGTCTTATACATTTTCATGAGAACTCCAAGTGAACGTTATCATATAATTCTAAAATATGTTTTTGTACAAAGTACCCAACTGTTGTCGATTATATAACACAAGTATATGTTTACATGAGTTTATCAGAGAAATGATAATTACAATCTTTAACGAATCAATGATAACTTCAATTGCATATCGTTAATCAATGTTACAATGTTCAAGATAACTTCTTATCTAGAAAGTCAGGTACTGAATGATTAACAGCTACTGTGTATCCAAATGAGTCTCACTCTAAGTAATACACAACTTGCAATCGCTCCTAGAAAGAAAATCAATTCGTTAAATTTATTTTCTTTACAAATGCTACATACAATTTTTCCATGAAATCAAAAGTATGCACAAATGCTCAAGTATATAAAATCAAATATCATGAGAAAACTAATTGCATGAATGTTTTTATTTCAATGCATCATGTTTGTCTTATCTGAATTTTAAGTGATTTACAGAGATAAGGTGAATTATTTTGCAAAAACTTCTCAAATCTTAATTTATGTTCTCTTGAAACGTTCTGGCTGAAGTTGTTGGAGAATTTTAAATAATTCCAGCAGAAAAATTCTTGATTTCAGTTGGAATTAATATCTTGCGCACGCAAGCTTACGCATATCGCGAATGCTTGAAAGTCTCAGCGCACCGCGCAATTCTCTCGCGGAGGAACAACATGAGCAAAAAAGATAACCCGAATTGTAGACAAAGAGAGAAAGATGGCAGTGCAAGAGCGGATGTAAAGGTATTCGCAGTGCACGTGACGGTTGCAATGGTTTTCGCGAGTGTTGATTCTCTTCAAATTTCAAATCATTCATATTTTGTCAATCATTTTTCTTTTTTTTTTTCATTCTTGCAAAAATTTGTTGTCGTACGAGTATTTATTTCTGTTTCAATCAGCATCTTCGCCACTATGGCCGCCAGCACAAAAACAACCTACCGTTCGTTACGAGTCGATTGTTTCGACACTCGAACTGCCAAAATGGTTTCACACTTACGATTTAAAATTGCACCAATGCTTGAGTTTAAGTTTCAAGTCAACGATGATGCTTTACGTCGACACGAGAATTCGTTGCAGGCAAAAATAAAAGTCACAGTTTAAGGTAGACATCGCGCGCAAGGCAAACTGACGTAGCGCCGACCAATATGGCGGAAGCGGGCGCAACCGGTCGATGATTCTCAGGCATCCTCAGCCGCTCAGTGGCGCGACGAGCGCCACATCTCCTGGGGGGGAGGGTTTCAAACATGGCCACTATGGCGTCCCGGTAAGCTTTTGTTCGTTCGTCGGTTTTTCCGTCTTTTCGTACATTAAGTGACGGCATTCATTTACAAATTTATGTTAATTCTATGTTTATTTAATCGTGGGTATGTCGTGTGCTTTCTCTACCGAATATTGTTTATTTTTCATGAGTGAATAAGTGTTTATTTGAGTAGCAGGTTTTGCGCATGCTTCTGTGTGCACGCTGTTTTAGCAACAACTTCTGATAAATTGATAAATTATGTTGAAATATTCTTCACTTTATTAATTTATGAAATAACGTAGTGAGAAAAAAATAATAAAAACGCAACATGAAAACGAATGATATATTGTTGAAGATTACTTTTATTACCTTTAGTTAATTGATAAATAATGATAGTTTATTAAATATTCTATAAATTTCTTTCACATTTATCAAAAGACACGATAAAGCCTTTTATTAAGTATATATTTATATGTATGTATAAGTAATTATGTATCCCACCAAACGTGAAATTTTTGAACTGTATTGAGAATATTTTTGTTTAAACAGTTTTTATTACGATTTGTGCAAAATGGTAGAATTTTTTTAGATCTGATATTAATTCAATAAATTTTAAAAAGTTTTAAAATATTTCTAAGAGTTTCTAATCATTTTTATAATTACCTAATAATTTACAATAATTTTCAATAAGTTTCCGTATTGAAAGATAATATCAAACTTTTTAAAACATGTTAAAACATTTAGAAAATTTATAAAAAATTTATAAGCTTATAAAGAAATATAGCAACTTTTTAGACTTTATTAAGTAAAAGTTTAATTAAAAAATATTCTATTATTTTGCACAAATCATAATTGAAATTTTTTAAATATTAATATTCTTAATTAGGTTCAAATATTTCACTTCTGCTGGGATTTATTAAGTATGCATGTATATTTTATTAAGTATTTTTCTATACGTTTATTCGTATTTGTTTATATTATATTTAAACATAAGTACTTCTCTTTCTTTAACACAATGTTTTCGGAAATATAAAAATGGCGTATATTGTCTGCTTTTTTGCAATTCTTTCTCGTTTTTATTTACTTATTTTTTGTATTATCTTGTGCTACTATAATTTTATTGTTATTTTACTCAACTAACAATTTTTATACATTAAAAATACAATAAACTTCAAGCATATTATTCCAGGATCGCATGTCTTGTTTGATCTTTCTGCAATATTTAATTGCATAATTTATTAGAATTTCAATTCACATATTACATAAGAAATAAAAAAGAAATCATTAAAAAAGTATGCATCAAATACCACAACTAGTATACTTATAATATCGTTTCACATTTGTTGTATTTATTTTTTCATATTTTACTTTTAAACTACAGTTAATAATTGCTTGTATTACTTTTTGTAACATATTTGTAACACATTACACATTTTTTATGATAACCAAACAAACTGTTGATTTCTCAAAGCGTTTGAATTTTTTCATCAAATGTTATTACATTCAAAGTATAGCGTACAGATAATTTTTTAACGTAATTACAAGCCAAAAGTTTGAAGTGAGTTTTACCGTTCATTTCATCTCTGCATTACTAATGAAGATATTATGGTGTAGGATACAGGCAACCAATCGAATAAAGTTATTTTGTAAATTGTAGGTGCTTAAAATTGGTCAGAAGGGTTAATTTACATGGGTTTTATTGCTTTTTCTTCAGCCCGTTATACGAAGACGTTTACTTCTCGAAACCACAACCTTATCGGTAAATATAGCGTTTCTCGATATCTGTCTTTCTTCATCACGTCGTTCGTTCTCTCTTTTTCTAGTAAAATGCAGACTGCTCGCGTGATGCAGAATAGTGTCCTAGAATCAAGAGAATAATTACATCTAACGACTTAATCGTCGTGTTAACATCGCGCTTCAACAGCTAGTGCTTTTCATGCATAAATCAATTTCAATTGATCTTCCGCGAAATCTTCGTGATTGCGTTAAATTGTAACTGTATTTAACATTTCAGTAATAATTTTATATAATTGCATTTGAAACACTTTCTTGTCATTTCAATTACACGTGATAAAAAACACTGTTATTTGTTTCTCTAAAGGACGTACATTATGAGTAGTTATATAAAAAAACGTGCTAAACTACTGTTTACAAGTCTTTCAGTTTTAGTTTATAGGATAGGATATATTCAGTAATCAAACGATGATAATTATGACCTATTATATTATATTTGCATATTATCGTAAAATCATATTAATTCTAAGATCAAAATTAGATTCCTATGAAAAATAATTTAATTATATTTCATAAAGTATCTTTGTAAACAAAAAATAATTAATAAATATTAATTAAATCAGTAGTTTTTCTTAAAGACTAACATAACAAATAATGTTATTTCTCTTTATTATTTATTATTACTATGTTTTCAATTGAATTTTAAATGCATAAATGCAATTTACTTTATTGCTATAATTTATATTAATTTCATTACATTCTTTCTCTTTATAGCGTGAATAAAGTTATCTGAAAATTAAATTTTGCCCATAAATAAGCAATGAAAAATCGCAACATCCATAAATGAAAAAAGGTGTAAGATTCATGGCATAATTATATATGAGATTGCACAGATAACGTTTCTAACCATTAGCATAGTCATCGATAATAATGTTTCATCGACTACATTGCCCGACATCAGTAACTTATTATTGTCGTTGCGCCCACGAATAAGCGTGTATGATTGCCTGCAATGAACACGACTTGTTGTTTTCATACAACTCATATTTTTAACTTACGGATATCAATAAGAGCACTCGGATCGAATAAGAGCTTAACTTTTTTATACTTGTACAACTTGTTGAAACATAAAGTATAATCTCATTGCAATTAATTAAGTCATCTCGTATATATCAATTGTTAGATAACACTAAGACTACAAATTGTATATTTCTTCATTTTCGAATAATACTTAGTTCCACTATTTTAACTAGTACATTACTTAGTAGTCTCTAAAGCATAAGTTTCTGCGTATAATCATATTAATGATAGCAGAGAACTATCAGACCCTTAATGTATATCTCTTAAATGTAATAAAATCAGTGAAGTTGTATTTAATTGTATAATTATTTTTGTATATAAACTACAATATAACTATAACACTAAACTGTTTTTATTATTAGATTTTTTAAGTCTTAATTAATATAAAATAATTAACAATCAAAAAATTATTTATATAAATTATATTTTCTTTTAATGATCTATAATATATAAAATAATAATATATATAACTATACAAACAATTTATAAAAACTAAATATAATTCATTTTTGAATTTTCAAAACAAGGTTATTAAATGTAATATAAAAATATGCGAATTTTATAATAAAATGTGAAATGCATTTATAATTGTTTTTATTAATTTTAATATGCGTCATTAAAAAAACTACTAATACTTTTTCTTAATTAATAACAAACTGTTAACGGTGTAGATTATTTCTTGATTCTTTTCGTTAAAAATGAAAATATTATTAAAAATTATTATTATAAAAAAATTATTAAAAATACTTTTAAATTAACAAACAAAAATTGTAATTGTTTAACCAATAATTAAAAGTTATCATAGAAGTTTAAGCGGAAAATCAAAAAATATGAAATACACGTTTTTAATTACTTTAGCAAAATCTACTATTTTGGGCAAAGAGTTTTTTTCTTCAGAAAATAAAGTGAAAATGCATCTAAATGCAAGAGAAATAAAGATAAATAAACTTAATTGAGTTGAAAGAAGTACTTGCTGGAAGTTGATTGATATAATTTAAATTTACGAGTGACAGAAATGCAAATGTAGATTTGTTTTACACGATATCTGTGATAGTTATATAACATTGAGAAACAATGGAAACTGGAAGCAGAGAAACTGGAAACAAGTAGCCGTGAGTCTCATATATATTTTTACGCGATCGCAAGAGCGTAAGTTGTTGAAGGTGGCGTTACGTTTTAGTGAACACAAGTGAGATCTTGATTCAAACCAGTTAATTTAAGCAATGTTCTTGAAAAAAATTACCAACCTGAAAATAATACCCCAAGATATTAATCGGCATTCCTCGTGCTTGAAAGGTACAGCCGTCTGTGTTTTTTTTTTCGCCGATGAGAAAGCTTCGAAATTTTGAAGCGTGACCGTCTTTAAATTACCACACACGTATGTTCAAAGAAATCGGAAAGAAAAAAAAACACACATACACACAAGAAATAAAAAAGAAAAAAAAAGAAAAAGAAAAGAGCGTTTTCAAAACTGTGAGGAATTACCCGTGAGCAAATGTATACATGCGCAACAAAAAATGTACTACTTTAATATCTGGCCTTAGCTGGAAAGTGTTTCTTTGCGTCCAAGCTGCCCCTATTTGGATTGTCTTGTGTAAACCGGAGGCTGCTTATACCACTTGTCGAACGCATAACTCAAAGTTATTTGCGCATATAAAAGTAACCGAGAGTGCGAACGATGAGGTGATCGTAAATCTCGGACTTAATTGAAAGATTGATCTGCCTGGCGGAACTAAAAGGCGTCGTCGTATTTGCTATCGCTTCGTTGAGATCCTTCGTTCCATCTTGTGAAAATGGAGACACATAACGAAAGACGTAATGGATAAGAGGTGACGAGGGATGCACGCTAGATAAGGTAATCTACCGAGTTTCTCTAGCTGTGTGCCTCTATTCGTTTCAAAAAGACCTCGAAATCAATTTGGGGAACGAGCGGAATAACGGGATACCATCTAGACGTGCTTCAGTAGTTTTCTTTTTTTTACGCAGGAGAAGATATCGCTGTCCCTTTTTTGAAAGGAATGCTCGTCACGAGCACCCGATAGGTGATGAAGTAAGCCAATTGCTGGCTTCCACTATTGATTATCGAAGTATCGAATGCGAATGATGAGATGACCTGAGTGTGTCTTGGTAAATGTAACCTTTCTGATAATGCAAGATTAGAAAGGGTTTAGAAGGTTAAAAATTGCAGAAACTAGTGATTTGGTTATAGTTTGTTCAGTTTTCTATTGAAAGTTATTACATTAAAAAGTTAAACACAAAAAGAAGATACGATTATGTTATTTTATGCATGCTTTCATTTTTTGCACGTGTAATACAATATATATATATATCTTTAATTATAAAGTTATATTGTATAGCATTCAGTATAACAATTAAATTTACATTTATAACACTTATAATGCAATGAAAAAGCAGTTATTACCTTTTATAATATTTATATTTGCTCACATTAACTTATGAAATTCTTTTTTTGGACATTCTTATTTAATTAATCACCTACACCCAGAAAAGTGGATAGTATTTTTTTCTATAAATAAAGGAAAAATGGACCCAGAATTACATTTAAAGACAATTTTACAATAATTTATGGGAACATTTGCAATGTTTATTTTTTAATTTAATATAATTATGAATAGTTTTTCAATAAATTATAGATTAAAGGTCTATATTATACTTATGGGTCCATTTTACCAGAATTTATAGTAAAATTTACTATTTTCGTTTTCTTAGTGTACGTTAATTATTTTATTTAGCATTCAAAAGTTATGTACAGTCAGTTGTTAGACAATTTTTCATGATGAAAAATAGAAATAATTATAATTTGTAAAAATTATTTTAAAAAATACAAATATACACATTTTTTTATATAAAAAAGCTTTTTATTCCTACTACTCTTATGTCTAAAATATGTGACAAATTTATAAAGAATTATTTTTTCAATCACAAATGATCTCACTTTTCCAATAATTAGAAAGTCGTCTTATGTTCTATGGTTCATTTTAACTTATGCCCCGCCTTTTTAGTCCCCACCACTTCAGGAAACGATCCTATACGCCAACAACCATTCATTATGGGATGCTATTGGTGAATGGCTGAAGACAGGTTATATGTTGTTTCAATAGCAGGAAAACACTCATTTTACATTTTCTTTACACACAATTTTATTCTAGTTTCGTTATATTATGTAGTATTTATCACATTTTATACTATTTGAAATAAACTTTAATAAATACTCAATATATAAACTTTTTTTTCTAATGTTAATTTCTGCTATGCTTTTTAATATTTTGTATTTAATATGAAAAATTTAAATAAATTAAGTTATCAAATATATTTTTAAAATGTATTCAACAACTTTGTAAAATTTTAAGTACATAGATTAAAAGGTTTAGTTGAAACAAATGAAATTATAATTCAAGTAACTAAAACTTAATTACTTTAACATAATGTTTTATTAATTTCAACGAATTTTTAGTTGTTTTTCAGAGTATATATATTTATTTTGTTATATTAAATGTATATATCAACCAGTAAATAAATTTTGTAATTACAATTTATAATTAATATAAATTTTGTATAAATTTTTTTTAAAGCTGCAGAAATTTTCATGAATAAATTACACACAGAGGAAGGTTTAGTTGTTTTAACACTAAATTTTATTTGTGTTGAATAACCTTTTCTGTGAGTGTAACAAATAAACAGACAAACTTAGATCGAGATTAATATATTATTAGGATATATATTATATTAGATTATATTATATTATTATTATATATTAGATATATAAATATATAATTACGGGGAATCATAAAGGAGGGGATCATATGACGCGTCACAAAGGGGGGGGGGGATCATAAAGAAAGGTCATAAAGTGGGGTCATAGCGAGGGTCATGGGAGGCAATGGGAGTTATAAGGGAGGAAAATTTTTTTGTCTTAAATTTCCAGAATAAGCTCAAAATATACATCCCGTCATACTTAGCATTGATAAAATATAAATATTGATAACATTTTATGTAACTTGACCCAGTAGTTTTTGTATGATGAGGTAACAGATAAACAGATAAACAAACATAAATTGACATCTATATATTATTAGGATTGACAATAAACAAATTGTTACATTAAAATTAGTTTCATGATTCGCTTTTTAGTTAACAGTATTCCATGAAATAAGAATATAAGAATATAAATCAATTTATTCGGTTTGATATCAGTATAAGTATGTAATTTAAAATGATTTCGGAACATTTTCTTGAATTTACTTATTAACTATGAGCTATCAATAAATTTTTTAAATGAAAATTGTTGCAATTTTACTTTTGTTTAAAAAAAATAATATATATTATATCAAAAATGACAAACAATATATAATACAAATTTAATTTTTTAATTAATTTTTTTATTTATGAATTATACTTTAACATTATTTCTTAACCTTAAACTTTATCTAAATAATTTGTACCTATTAAACCTTATAAATAAAAATTGCCCAGCTTTTACTTTGTAAAAGTAATCTTTTGAAATAACAAAAATATTCTTTGTTTCATGAAAATTGTATTCAGCGCTAAGTGCATTTAGCGGGCACCGTAATTAGAGTTTTTCTGACGATAAAAATACTGAAAAACTGTACGCTATACTTTGGTACTAGAACGAATAACGATGCAGAAGAAATCGCACAATTGGTATATATCCGTAGCAGGGTACTTTTGAGTATCAGCTAGCTGGCGTAGGCGCGTGTTGAATATACGCTAGTCTTTTATTCGGCCGCATAAAATTTGAATGCACGTCAAGGTTGTTGAGCAGCGCGCATCGTTTATCGCTGCTTTAATAAAGGCATTAGATTAAACGTTTTGTTCTGTTATCAAAACTAAAACGATTAAGATAGCATCTTTAACACACGATTCTTATGTAAAAAAAATGTAAGTACTCGACATTATTTTCCAAACAATTCAGTTGTCAATGACTTGTTAACAAAGATTTTTTTCTTTATGAGCGAACAAAAAACCGTCGACATCGGTAAATCGATGAGTGGGAATATAAATGCGAGAACAATGTCTTGCAGGTTAAAAAGAGACTTCGAGGCGAAACAAAGATGGAAGAAGAAGATATGCGTGTACAAATATATTAGTGACTGTATAAACGTTTAATCGTACATACGCGTAGGAATATGTTAATGTGTGCGCGTGCGTAAAAATACATTTGTAATATGTATACGTATTTCGTATACGTATATAATTTATATATATATATATATATATAAATGTATACATAAGTGCATATACATGCATAGGCAGAGTCTTGCAGAGCCTTCAGGTTCCTACATTGAGTTGTAAAAGCGTTCGGTCTCGCCGCCGGGCGGCATGGTCGCTTATGTAAAAGCGGCTACACGCCGCGTGATGAGTGGATGCTGTTGCAGCGTTATTCTTTTAACTCTTTCGTTCATTCCTCCATTCGTTGTTGCATAAACCCCGAGCGTGAGCATACTTAGAACGAGCCACGTACATTTGCCATGAGGAACATCCCTGGATGTCTTAACCCTGTACAAGAACTGTCGACCTCACCACCCATTTATATACGTCCATATATATGCGCAGACTTTCATGACATATAGCTCAAAAATCTTTGACGCAATTTTTAAGGGTCTGAGAAATCATTGACTTTGACTTGGTTGGTTGACGGTTAAAGCCTTTAGGCAATATCTTGCACGTTGTAATTTTTTCGGATCTTATGTTTTGTGCATTTTTTTTTGCTCTGTACGATTTTTTGTTTTGATGTCTGGAAACGAACCAAATTGATGGTTAGTGTACAGACGCTTTCACGAAAATATTTCGCTTGATATTGCATGCACCTTTAATAGTTGTTGCATGCAAACATCATTAAAATTCAGTTGTCTGCAATGTTGTTACTTTCATCGTTCAATTCATCATCGCACTTTGCAGTCAATCTCGCGGCTTCAGTTATATCCCGCAAGATTAAATGCCCCGTCTGACCGCAAAGTAGCCGCAGTTTATCATGACGAACAATTTGAGTAGCGTGGCGAAGCGAAGTCTTAGACTGAACGTGGAAGAAGCGCGATACATTAACGGCGAGTTTCTCGTGTTTCAAGAACGAAGTGTTTTTCCCAGCGACTTTGGTTGTCGAGCGGAGCTGCCGCGTGTCTATCTAACCGCAAGCGTAGCGTGCAGCGAGGGATCGCGTGAAAACCAGGCGGTTATTGACGCGGTAACGTGCGCGACGAAGACACGAGATATAGTGGACCGATGTAAAAGCTGGGCGGGAGTCTATTATTCGGGGTCTGTCTCAACATGGACCAGGTAGGCAGGCAACAGGAGTAGGAGTGCGATGACGTGAACCGGTTATGGGCGAGGTCCTTTTGCTTCTTAGCGTGTTGTTGGAGCAAAGACCATGCGGGATCCCAGAGGCGGAGAGGGACGAAAGGGAGAGAGACGCCAGGTATACCAAGTATGGAGGCAAAAGAGGATGATGGGGCAGCTCGTAGAGCAGGAGAGCAAATGAGCTAAAGAAAAGGAACGAAAGCCAAAAGAGAAGCCAGAAGAAGACGAACCGATGAGACGTAGGAAAGGACGGCGGAGCGAGGGGAGGCGAAACAACTCCTGCAGCAAGCCAGGGGGGAAGGGAGGAAGGCCGTGGTTGAAGAGGAGGTAGACGAGGGAGGAGGACGTGGAGGGACGAAAGCAGAAAGCAGAGCGAATGGGATGAGGAATTCTCGTTGGCTTTGCTTCGATGTCTTTATACGCGCGGCTCTTGTATGGCCGTGGGACATATATCTGTCTCGCGAGAGCGAGGCGCGCCGCCAAAAAATCAGATCGAGTGTAAAAATCGCATAAACTCGTCCTGGCAGACTTGAGAGCTATGTTCGCCCGCTCCGATGCTCTCGCAGGATCTCACTCTCTCCTTCTCTCTTTCTCTTTTTCTCTCTCTCTCTCTTCCACACACACTCTAATGTTGTTTCTCTCTCTCTCTCATTCTAGTTCTGTCTCTTTCTTTCGTTTTCGTTCTCTCTCTTTCTTTGCACGAGTTCCGAGTACCGCTTGCATGACTACACCGAGGAAGGAGAGTGAGTCGAGAGGCCGATCACCTCCCATATTTCCTCTTATTCCGCGCTTGTCTGCCGCGCTTCGGACTTATATCACGGACCCCTCGTTCGTAAGCTTATGAACTATCCTGCGCACTTTATCGGCAAACGCGAGGGAATCGTGGCGAAACCTCCATTAAGAGTTACTGCTGCGTCTGTCGTGGACGTCACGGGGCCCGGCATTTCGATGCGTTAATGAAGCAATAGGCTCTACATGCACCGCGTCATGCAACACATCGATCGGAAAATGTTTGGAGGCAATCATGAATTCAAGATTGACCATGAAAAGGGTGCAGCTTTATTTATTGCATGCTCTGACTTTTGGGTACACACTTGTGAGGGAGGGGGGATTAGAAAAGATGTTTATGTTATTTTCTATATTAAACAATTTATTATTTAATATAAAAGGAAAAAGAACTTCTTGAAGTGACTTTTATTTATTACAAGTGGTAACATTATTTAAGTAACCTACTTTTGTGTTGACTATTATGAGTTAATCTCATCCTGTTTACTACAATTTCGAATTTTTTTATTATTACAATTAATATTTTTCTGGATAGTAATTTGTATTGTATATAATTTGATGGAATCAATTCTTCATTAACATAAAGATATATTTTCTAAAAAAATAAGTTGTAATTTCGGTAATCATAATTTCATGCTTAAATTCCAGTGACACAAAAAGTTATACCAATCAGTACATTCTTCTAGTGTGTCTTTTTGCAGGACAAGAAATATTCGTATTCTCAACTTCATAAATCATATCCAATGACTCGCGAAGACGCACAGGATCTGAAAACAAGCGCAACGTGACGCGGAAACCAAAGTGAGCTTGAGAAATGAGATCCGATGGCAGTCCGTTTTAAAAAATATGAGCGCGTTCGTTTAAGAAAACATTCCGAGCACATTGCGCGAGCCACAATTACTCGTTAGCTAGACACTTAATTATGTATTGGCTATTAATTATCTTGAAATTATAACGAAATAAGATATCGCCGAAAGAAATGGAGTTATCTGGCCACTGGTATATCTTATTATTGCTTTAAATCGGTCTAACGAAACTGGTTATCGGCCATCTTGTTTTATGACTTCACCAATGGTGTTCAACTTTCTGCGCTCCTTGTGATTGAAGACGATATTTTCACACTTTTTTATTGCAAATTTATGTTTTTTAAATGATTCGGCTTTCGTGATGAAAATTACTTATCATATTATTCTTTTATTTTGCATGTTAATTGCTGTTACTGACAGTAATGTCTTTTTTAAAGCAACATTGGCGTCATTATTTTAATTCCGACATGTACAAAATGATATTCTTTTAATATGGTTCACATATTTTTATTGCAAGATTCAAACGAACTTATATTATTATATTTTTATTATTATATTTTTATTATTATATTTTTATTTGAAATTAATTTGATTTCAATGTGTATTTTTTCAATTCTTTTATCCTTTTAAAATAACATGTGTACATTTATAGTTTCTTATTATTTTGAATATATAAAAAAGCCATTTAAAACATATATAATCCGTTCTTTTTATCAATATAATTTTACCGTGAAATGAAAATATATCAAACATACTTGATCAAAATTCCATCTTTGTTATGGATGTTACGGTAAATCAATTTTAAAAGTGTTTGAAAATGTTCGATTCATATAAATATATTGCATTCATATGAGAATTTTATACAATTTAGACACCTACTTTCAAATATAAGTAAAACATCTGGGTGATGCGGAAAATGTATTATGGGTTTAAGAAGAATAAAATGATATTAATATTTATGAAATTAGATTCTTTGTGGTTAAAATATTGGCAATATATTTTGACCATAAATATTTGAAAAATGCAAGTTATATACTAAAACTCTGTTCTCATATTTTTATAAAAATATATTTATTCAAAAATACAAATTAATTTAATGATAAATATTTAAATAAATTTTTATATAAATATATTTTAAATTTGAATTTTAAAATAATTACACTGTGCGACACTGAAATTCGCCCATTAAAGATTTTTTAAATTTAAATAAAGGTAATCAATGTATGCATGCTGGCACTTTTCGAATGTTTATAACTAATTCCATTTCAATTTTATTTGCATTTTTTCGTACAAACATTACAGAAAAAAATTGAATATATGATATTATCAGAAATTTTATACTAAATTCAAATATATAAAAATTATGTTGATAAAAATGGAAATTAATTGCAAAATTCGATAAGTTCAATGAAAAAATTTTTGAATAGAAAAGTCCGACCAAAATCATAAATGTTTAATAACTTACAGTAAAACAAGTGCAAAGAACAAGTTGTCCTAAGGTACAGGTTCCTCAGACTAAGCTTTAGAAATTTTTATGATTTCTGATCTATTGCAACAAAATTTCAGTTTTTCCAAGTACTGCAGGTATAAACGACTACTTTTTTCTTGCACTTTTTTTATTATTTTATTACAAGCTATGATGATCTTAGTTTAACACTTTAACTTAAAATATTCGTTATTTCAAATGTAAATTATATTAATTTAAAACATTTTAAACAATATAAAAGTTATATTTTTGAAATCCGTATGCAATTTTGCGCAGAAATATGTATAAAAAATGTGGTCTTATCAGTCACTTGTCATTTGACTTTAAATGTTTATAACTAACTAATGCGATTACTTATGAATGAAAAAATGGTATCATCGTGTTCCTGATGTTTTTTTGTATTAAAAGAAAAGTAAACAAACAATGGGCGAATTTTGAAGTCTGATTTTGTC
>JABFPJ010001231.1:0-27518 GCA_022817425.1 Gryon sp. ZL-2020 | reverse complement strand
AATTTATTTTATCTAAATTCTATTTTTCTTGAATTAAAAAAAGTTGCTAGGTCCAGAGAATTGAACCCGAGCCTCCTAATTACTAGCCCACCATCTTGTCTACTCGACTATTTCCAGGTTTGATGTACAACTCGTATTGGAAAATACACTCATCACTACAACTAAAATGTAAAGTTGTATTTCTCAATACGAGTTGTGAATTCAAACTCGAAAATAGTCGAGAGGACAAGGTAGTAGACTAGCAACTTTGAGTCTCGGGTTCAATTCTCTCGACACTCGCAAACATTTTTTAAGTCAAGAAAAATAGAATTTTTATTTATGTGTGGACCATATTTAAAAAGTTGCTATAAAATATAACAAAAATTGTAACAAATTATTATAAAATTTACTATTATGTGTAAAACAAAATATATAACATAATATAATAATGTTTATTATATTTTGTAGTAATTTTTTCAAAAATACCGGTATGCCAACTCTTTCGACAATTCAGCAAAATTTCATTCCGGCTTATTGTATAGCTTTTAGTGTTGCGTTGAAATGTTTGTACAAACTTGGATAAGTATCGGAAATAACAAGTTAACTTTTGTAACACAGTTATGGCTATTGTAACATTCACTGCCTCGTATTTTCCAACTTTTGGCACACAAATTGATGTATGCAAAGTCATTTCAAATTTTTATCTCGCAAAAAAGATCATTTTCGTCTCAATTTGTATGGCCTAATAATATATTATCAAGACTGTTAATTCAAATAAAATTAAATAATAAAAAAAATTAAGTTCACATGTTTTTTAATAAGAAACTTATATTTGAAGAAAATAAAATAAAAAGAAATTAAATTGTATTACTTTAAATTGTCGCCATTTTGATCAGATTGAGTCGCATAAAATATCCAATTCCGGAGATTTCATCGGTTCCAATTTTCTTCTTAAGATTTTTACATAATATTATATCAATAGTCTTCTCTCTTTTTCCATTCTTTTGTTTGAAATATATTTGATCTCAATTAGTGCATTGAATGTGAAATTCCAATATTCGTGTACTTCAAGTTGGTATTTGCTGTAGTGCAAACGACCGACAGCTTCTCGAAGTTTCAAGCCAAAGTGGATATAATTTTCTTTTGCATCATTCCACAATGTGAATGTAAGAGTACATTGCAATCAACTGCATAATAACTTTTGTTCGCAAAAAGTTCGCTGATTTGGTTTTGTTTGTTATTCGAGTTACATTGTTCCATTAATAATGCATATATTACACTTGTACAGCATGTAAAGTTAGTTTTATGACATAAAACAACTCAAATAAAAAAATGTTATTGCAATAATAAGCGTATTTTATTACACGAAAACAAGTCTGAAATAAAATAATAAAAAAATATGGCATAAATGATATTTCGAAGTACATTTTGTAAAACAAAAGAATTCAATGAATTAATTTTACGTTCAATGATATCTCAATTTCTTCGTTAAAATTTAGTCTTTTTCATATAACTGTCATGCTCAAATGACTTTTCAATAATTATCATTTTCGATTCTTCTTGTGCAATAGCATTTAAACATTTAATTGAACTGTTCTCTCACTGCAAGTGAAAATTTAATTTCATTCGACAAATTTAAGTTGAAAATAAAATTGACACACTTTCGCTGCAAAATCACATTCAATTTGGATTATTATTCGAGCAAATTTCTTACTGATAATCAAACAATGGCTGTTTTTCATGAGTTTTTAGTTGTTATTAACGTAGTCTTTTTATTTCAAACGTTTTAATCCATTTAATAATTTCTTTCATTTCAGACAAACATTTCTTATTTCAAAAGAAATATATTCATTTGATTGAATGAACTCAGATAATTGACTTTGAAAAACTGATTAATTTTTATTTCGAAAGTTCAATTCAAATTGTACGACGAAAAGATGTAACGGCAAAGAGCTTCAATATCGAGAGATACATTTGCGAAATCCTACAATGCTTCTGATACTTTATAGAGTGACGTGACATTTTTCATAAGGACAAATTTGTTCAATCAATAGCATGAATGAAGAACATTTAATATATTAACAATTGAAATTTGGTTCGTCAAAATGGCTGTATAAAATGTGTAAAATGCACGGTATATTACATACTTGCGCATACATAATTATGTTTGCGACAAAAATTTGAAGAATCAAACGAAATTAATTTTTGCGATTAATTAAAAAGAAAGTCGAATTTAATTGAAAAGAAGAGATTCTTAAAATAGCATCAGAAATAATAATACTTTCCATTTGTATAAATAGGAATCTAAATAATATGATAACATTATTTTTTAAAAGAAATTTAAAATATATTTCAATTAAAAGTAAATTCTACTTTCTTAAATACTCTATTTTCTAATGGGAATCATAATCCATTTTTCTGAAGCGGATAGTCATACTCAAAATGTAAATCTTTACTCCGCTTCATTTAGTATACGTTTTATAGTCGTTAACGGTGATTTTGTTTCTACTTTTTTGATTTTGTAAATTTATATTTTTTTCGGTATATCATTTGTGAAATTGTGTAACAAAATGGAATGTTTGAAAAAAAGTATACCGGATGACATAATTACAATTTTACAAAGTAAGTGTACAATCCAAATTAAATCTTTTTCTTCTTCACTAATCTAACCTAGAAATGAGATTTCAATGAATGTTTACTTTCAATTTGTATTGACAAAATATGCAAACTTTTTTACTTAAAAATATTCAAATATAATAAAATATTTATTAATTTATTTATTAAAATAATTAATTAAATTAATTAAATTAATTTAGTTTATTTATTATTAAAATATTTATGTATTAAAATGTTGGTCTGATAACATTCATTTTGTTTTCTTGTTAGAAAACACAAAGTGTCAGATTATGACAAAGCATGTCAAGATTATTAATTGAAGAAACATTTTTCATAAAACAAAAGCAAACCGTCTTGAGAAGAATCAAAATCGTTTTCATGTAAACTGAAATAATAAAAACAGAATTTCCGCTTCTGATTACCGGATTTCCGTTTATCGATATATTGAATGGATTTTCCACTTAATTCAACCGGATTATGAATATTTCAAATGGATTTTGCTGAGAGTGTACTTTTATCATGATTATTACATGGAAAAAAGGCTGCAAAAGTAATGCACAGATTAATAATTAAATGATGGATTTTTACGTTTACGAGCGGTTCTGTAATACATAGTTAAAATAACATCTGAGAATGTCATAATTTAAAATAATCCAGTGAAAATGGATACAAATTTATGCGCATTAATTTGCGCGCGTTTGAGCCATAAAAATGTTACGAAGGAATTACTTCTTTTGTCAATTTTTCTTCTTTTTTTTCTTTTTTATACAACCACAATTAGTATTTTCTTGTAACAAATTTGTCACATAAAGACATCGATCATTGGGAAAGTTCCATTTTAAGCTTGAACGAAATATCATTTATTTTAGGAAATATTTCAAATTCAACGGAATCAAAAGGAACTTCAAAGAGTCGTTATTTTGAATTCAATTTGCACTGTGTTTTTCGTTTATCTATCATAATTGAAATTTATTTTAGCAGTAACACTGCCAATTTTCTTCGTAAAGTATTCTCAGATAATGTAATTTGTACGAAATAAATATTCATTTTACAATCGCCAGTAAACCACTTGCTTAACATAAAACTAATAATTAGTTTTAACTCAACGTAAAAATACAATTTCAATTGCTTAATTTAAGTTAAAAATGCATTTGTATAATTTGTTTAAATTGAAGTAGTAATTTTTGTAATGCAATTTGTACGTAATTTGCCAATCGAACTCTTAAATTACTGACGTAATAATAAGGTAAAAGTCAATATGAAACATGACTAACTAAATGCAGCAGATATACGCTTTGATTGACTTGATTGAATAAATACACTTTCTTTTAATTAATCTCCAACTAAATTTAATGCAAGCACAGTGTGCCAATTAGCCGGTAAATAATTTATGTTACACGACATTATTGGGTTGCTTGAACAACTGATTAAATTAATGTTACTTTATGTTTAAAACTATTGAAATACAAGAACAAATTCCCATTTCGATCTCATTGAAAACCAATAAATGCTACGTTTCACTAAATATTCGCCTATATCACTGCCTATTGCAATAAACGAATTTAAAGAAACTATATCGAAGTTGTTTCCTTTTTTTCACTTTTTGTATTTTTTTAATCGTTTTTCAGAATATTGATTTTGTTTTATTTCATGACAAGTGCAATATAATTTGTCAACGTTTTTTTGTTAATTATTATTATTTCTCATTTATTTCGCCTCAGGTTAAAACCTGCTGAGCTGAAAAAGATTCATCGAATATAAATAAAATCGTGAAATTATAAATTGATGATTCGAATTGAATGAATATAAATTAATTTGGTAACAGGTCAATTAGATAGGTGAGCAAAGGTAGAGAAAAAAATTATTTAATTTTACAAGCATCAACAAAAGTCAAGAAATGAGTTAGATGAGCGAAAATAGAAAACTAAAAAACACAAAAAATACATATATAAAACAAAACAAAGGTTAATTAATAAACGATAATACTATTTTTGGATTTTTGAAGTTGATTTTAAGTGATTTTGCAAAAACGAATCACAATTATTGATTATTAAAGAAATTGATTATTAAAAATTATATATTAATCGAGTTTCAGTTATCTCGCATTGCACTTTTTTTGTAATGAATTTTGCTTAATCAGCAACGATTAATACATTAACATAAACTGCACATTTCATTGAATGCGTTTGTTGAATTGATTCGTTAGTACAATCAAGATGTAATACCAAACATGTGTCTGCTCAATGCATCAATCATATTTTATCGTCAATTCTCTCGGACAACTTCATCTTCCTTGATTTTCAATCATATGGTTGGATATTATTTAATACTTGTGTAATAAATCAATTGTAAAAGTTAAAAAAAATATATATATATATATATATATATTGGTCATATACAAAACATACATAGATTTAGATTTAAACTCAGTTTTAGTTAAATGAAATGAAATTAAAATTGTACGATGAAATTTTGTTTTTAAAACGTAATTATAAAAGAAAGAATCACCAATAAAGAGAATTTTGAATCGCTAAATTTTAGCGTAACGAAGTTGTTGATGGACGTGAGTTATTGATTTTGAATTTGTTATTCGAATTGTTCTGCTAACTGCTGCAATTAATCAAATTTTGATTTTGTGAGCCAATTGTAACAATTTTCCTACATATTAAAATGCAAATTAACAAGATAAAAAAGTGTACAACAAATGATGGAAAATGTTAACTAATATGTTTTTATGCTGAACAACTGTCGGTAATTTGAATTATAAATGTTTCAATTTAACTTCTTTTAAAGCTTATTTATTGTTTATATCTAAATGTACATTGTCTTCAATATCTTGCATGATAAATTTTATTTAAGTATTATTTGTAAACTTATGCATGTTAAGATAAAACTTAAACTTATAATCGTTAAAGTTATAAAGTACATTTAACTTTACATTTAAAAACTGAAATATCTAAAATGTATGCATTTCTAGCAATTTTACAGAATAATTTTCAGAAAAAAGTAATGTTACGTTTGAAAATCGTTGAGGATTTGCATTTGCTTTTTGATGTTACAGAAAACATTCCATATTTTATGAATATATTGTATTCTTGATAAAATAAACAAAATTATAAACGAAAGAAAAAATACAATAATAATAATGATACAAAGAAATGCGGCACTTTCTTTTATAATTACATTAATGATGGTATTAAGATTAAATTAATTACATGCAGAAAATATCATTAAAATGATTAATGAAATAATGTTATAACATTTATGTTTAAAATATCAAAATTCATTCTCCTAATCCATAAGATGACTTGGGATAACAAAAAAGCTTTTTCCATTTCGAGAAAACTCTAAGTTCCTTGAAATAAATTAACATTCAAAACAAAACGGAGTCAAATTAAAACATTGGCCAAAACAATAGCAGCCCATATATTTGACCCGCAGTTTCAACAACATTCCTGCTAAATACACAAAACAGTATCAAACTGCTGTCAGTTTAATCTTTCTACTTGTCAAAATATGTCAGTTATAAACAATCGCTTCATTGAATTCATTCAACTGTGTTGTTTATATTCAATCGGTTAGCTGGATTAACCAAATTATTTAGATGAGATGTGTGCATCATAAATTTTCTTTGAAAGTATTTCCTGTGTATTTCTCATCAATGAGATTTGGCTGACAATCGGCAGCGGTGACTTTTTGGCCACGACGTTGGCATTTAATGAATGCAGTCATGTATTCGCACTGCGCCAGGGCGTCACTGTTCGCGTGTTGTATCTGTCCGTTGCGACTTGGCCTTTTGTACTATCGATTCATCTTGCCTCGCTCCGGCTTTTCCCGATCCCTCCGTACCGAGAGTTTTCTCTCTCTCTCTCTCTGTTTTTTCTTTCTCCTTTTTTTCTCTAGTGTCTTTTTTTTTCATTCAACGCACAACACGTCTCACTCGTAAAAGCCCACATTTATTATTCCGCAGTGGCGGATTATTTACCGGTAAAACGAGAACGTCAATTGGGTTCACCACCCGGCAGTTATTATGTTTTGTTTTCTTTTTTTTGTTTTGTTTTTTTTCTTCCTTTGTTTTGTTTGGTATAACCTCCGGAAATTCCCTCTTTTGCCAACAGATTTGCCATCATTTACATGAATTTAAAGATTTACACTGATTTGCACACCATAATAAAAACGTAACAGAGTGTAACAAATTTACGTGCACCCCAATTCTGAAGCACACTTTTTTCCCTCTCTTTTCTATTCTTTATTCTTCCTCCCTCTTTTTCTGGTCATTTCGTTTTATTTTTCTTTCCTGCAAGTAAACAGTCTCACAGATTTTGTACTTTGTTTTAATGTTTTGTTTGGTTTTATTGTTTGTTTTGTTTATTTGTGTTATTTGTTGTTATTTTTCTTTTTTGGTTTCTAATAATAAAGTACCGAATTGTTCCGACTCATCCGTTTTCAAGGATGATAGGATCCATTTAAAGCGGTGTTGTTATTATTGTTTTCGGTCAGAGATAAAGGTAAATTGACGAAAACAAGAAGCAGATGATCAGAAAAAAAAAACGTGCGAAGTCAGTCGACGCAAACGCAAAGTACACACTCGACGCGATTCACGGCACCGCTACGACTGAGCCATGAACGCCACCATTTCCCAAAGCTCCACCGCCAGCCCCTACTATTCGTCGTGGGGGGTAGAGTGGCGGAAAGGGAGGGGAGGGGGAGGCAGAGAGGACACACTCCTCCGTATACGTAATAACAGCTAATGCAACTCTCTTTTCCTTCTTTCCTTTTTTTCTTCTTGTTTTCATTTTTGTTTCTCTTGTTTTGTTATGTTTTTCTTTTTAACATGATTCAAACGGTTTTTATTTACTTGTGCCAATGTCTGCGGCGTTTGTTTTGATTTACGAACTTGGCTCACGAACTTGATTGACGAACTTCGAACGCAGAAGGAGTTAAGCTTTAACAAGTAAACAATGCAGGCGAGTTATATTTGTGACGGAATTTTAATGCAAAAGTTGGATTTGTTTTGTTTTGATTTTTTTTTTCGCTTGTTATTGTTATCACAAAATACGAATGAAAAATTATGTAATGTATTCATACCGCTGAATAAAGTATTTGTAATCAGATGTTATTTTAATATCATTTTTTTTCTGCTTTCTTTTGGTGCTTTCAAACAAACGATAAGATATTATTACAAAATACGGTTTGCGAAATAATTAATTTTAATGAATTCATGCTGTAAATTTAACAGAGTATAATAAAATTACAGGAGTAAATTATTTTGGTATTGTTCTGTTAGAAATAATACAATTTTGTTTAATAGAATTATGTTATATGTAATTATATTATATATAATTTATCGGAAAAAGGTTTTGTATTTTGAAATAAATTTTGTTCCAACATTCATTTCTTACTTTATTCCAATTCGGTCTGGCGTTGTACATATTTATTCCTTTTATATTGATGCAATAATTTTTTAATAATATATTTTTTACCAGGAGTAAACATTAAAAATTAATTCGGAACTAAAAAATTCGAGAACAAATTATTGAAAAAAGATTTGTTCTTTGGACAGCAAATATTAGTTAAATTTGAAAGTGTGAAAAATTTTCAACGAAAAATGATCTAAAAAATATAAAAAAGGGATGAATGAAAAGAAGGTTGGAAAGCTAGAAAAACTGTGTTATATAAAAGTAGTTTTTGTTTAATTTGCAAAATTGTAAGCAGGTTTGCGAATAAATATAACCGGCAAAATGACTTTGCCAATATAATTTGCATCTATCCAATCTACTTATTACAAACTTTTAATCTTTCTAATTACATTCCCTTCCACACCTAACAGCCCTCTGCACTAACTAAACTTCAACAGTTCCACATTTAACTACGAATAATCGAGTTGCCAATGATATACTTCATAAAGAGATTGTGTTTGATAACTCAAATTACACGTCGTTACAATCATTTTACTGACAATTTTCCTTTTCATGAAAGGCTTCATATCAATTTAAAAGGTTTTATGAAATAAACACACTAAAATAATTTTTCATTCGAATTTGAACTTAATTATTTAATTAATTTATTTAAATTTAAATGATTTCGTTAAATTTTAACGAGCAACTTTACTTTTTATTTATTTAAAAAAATACTATTAAATTTGTACAATTAAAAAAAATGAGATGAAACATGTAAAGTGATATATAATACAAGAAGATAATAAAAACTTTAAAATAAATTCTTAAAAAAGAATCTAATAATTCATTTGGTATTGAAATTGCGAATAAAAAGGCATCTCTAAAAGTCAAACGAATATGTAAAATAAAGATACTTTTCAGCACCGTTTTTATGACTTTTAAAAAGAGTTCAAGCAAATTTCTTAGATATTTGCGGAAAATTCTTTCAACAATTTTTGTTCAAACGAAATAACTCATGTTTGATCTTTCTATATTTATCTAAAACATAATCCATCGATTAAGTACTTGCGAATTTTGGAATTACATTAAGTTAACAATTTACATAATTATGTCATTAATATTTTTACAGCATATAAACATTTTGCAAATCTTTTTTTTTTCAAGTTTGAAAAATAAATAATTAAGTTCATTTTGCAATAAAACGAATGTTGAGACAAGAAATTCAAATAAGGATTTCCAATTCATACAACTATTTAATGTACTGAAATATAACTCGAACAAGAACTAATATTATAATAATTACTTCATTAATTAAAATAATGACGATAAATTATATATCATGTTCTAATACAACGCGGTCATTATTGTAAGAGCCAAAAGAAGAGGTAATTAATTTACTCAAAAGACTCCTTTTACGTTTTGCTTTCATCAACATGATCAAGACATTTTAATAACAGAGAATAAACTCAACTAAAAGTGTTATTAAATACGTATTCACTTAAATAATCAAACTGTTAACTGCAGGAAACAAAGTCATAATAGTTCGCATTTCATCAAACTTGTTTTAATAGAAATCTGATACTGAGATCAAATGTATTTATTTCGAACAAAACATTACATTATGTAAAACAATTTTTCTTTTTCATTTTTGATTTTTACATCGTTCTTCTACATGTATAGTTTTAAGATACAAAATTTGCTTTTAATATGATAACCAGAAGAGTCGTTGAGTTGAATGTTTTTGTGAATTAATTTGAATGTCATAAAATGTATGACTTCATGCGCTTATTAAGATTGTAATATTCAAGAGACGGTTGTGACGAACGACTTTTCATCAATATTGCAAAGCAATTTTTATTTCTCATGCAGAACGACGATTTTCATTCAATTATCGTCTCGTTAAAGCAAAAAGTCGTCAGTCTCAAACACCAAAATTAAATTCAAGTATTCTCTTCTTCCGTGATTGTATTTCGGTTCCAATTATTACGCTTCTCAATGTTAATCGCACGAATTATGCGCAAAAAGCAATATTAATTCATTATTTGTATTCAAACAAATCAAAAAATATTTCTTTGGCTTAAACTAATGGAAAATGTTCTTCTTATTGAGAAAAATTGTCTAATAATTTGAAAAAGAGATGAATATTTTTGTTTATTATAAAAAAGAATTAAAAATGTTTGCTGTTGTTTTTATTTAATTGCGTGGACAAAATTTAATATCCGATATCAAATATTTTATGTAATAGATGTTAATGAAGTTATGTTCGAATATATCATGTTACTTCTATTTGAATAAAAGGTTACGGTCATTTGATGAAAATGTACGTGCTATATACTCGGACACATATCAGTCAAATTATTTGCTTTGCCATCGCACTTCCGGAGTTTGTGCTTCTGATTATTCAAATAAACTTCGTCACTTCTCTACGTTTTCAATCATTTCATTTATTAAAAGAATACAAATTATACACTTTGCTATAAAATAATTATATATTTATTCAAATAAAAATGATATATATTCCATACATAAATCCATTTTTGTTCATTAATTTCAGAAGAAGAAATTTCAAAAATGCTAAACTTTACATTTTCTAAATTTCAAATTGCTTAAAACATTAATTAATTAATTCAAAAAATGTACAAATTTCCAAAATTTGACACATTTTTATAATTAAAAGTAATTTGAAGAAATTTACAAAATTTGCAAAAAATATAACTTAGTTTTTGAATTTATTCTTTAATATTTGAATATATTTAAGCAACCAATGAAATTATTAAATATAAATATCTTGAAGTTAGTTAGCAGGAAGTAATGGTGCCATTATCGAAATTTGATTTTATTTTCGGAATGTCGCACGATCCTATGCGTAATTCAGTGTTACTAATTATTGAATTTAATCACATCGCACTTTATCTAATTACTCTCACATGACACAGTCGAAATGACACGGAATAACATAAAACGAAACTTATGATTAACATTGATGGGGTCACCTTGAAATCATCGATTTTTCATTCCTTACGATGCTTTTTATGTTATGTGACAAATGTTGATGCATTCTTTAATCACACTTTATTACAACGAAAGACATCTTAAAATAGAAGAAAAAGAGAACAAAAAATTGGATGTATCAGCAACTTTAAACGTACTTAAATGACTGAGTTATAATTTCTTATGGCTGGATTAATGTCGTGTATAATTTCCCTCAAATAAGTATGCAAATGAATACTAAATTAGGCAGAGATTTTGTGAATAATGTACTTTCGCGAGAATGATTTTAGAATTTGAAATCAGATATGTAAATCACGGTATTTAGAGTTAAATAAACAAATTAAGATTTCAGCTAAAAGTTTAAACAAACATTGTATGTTTAATGATTAGAATACATGCATTACATTGCATGCTGAGTTTCACTTCAAGATTTATTGCCTTTGATTTGCAATCTGGTGAAAGCATTGCAGGTAGCTTTTTGTCTAGTTTTGCAATTACATGAACAATTTTTTATTTTACAAAATTCATTTCATTTAACATTAAATGTTTGAATTATTGAAAATTAAAAAATTTAATTTTTGAATTATTGAAATAATTGTTGAAAATTAAATCTTTGAATGATAAGAAAAAACAATTGCTTTAAATAATTATTTATAATAAATTTACATTATTTTTTACATTTTACATTTTTTAATTGGTCAGGATTTTGTTGCAAATCCAGACCAGTTTCTGATCCAAATGCTGTCATGGCTTTCTTACCTTACCCCGCATGATTTCCCTATCAAAAGTTTTGCCAGCGATAAGTTACGTTGGTCGTGACTACTTAAAATAACGTAGTAGAGTCGGCTGTGTGGCGACCAATTAAAATCAACGATAGCAGTGTTGTAGACCTGTATATATGCATTCTCAATAAAAATGCCAGGTTGAAAAATATATAGAGAGGAGAAGGAGCGGAAGTAACGCGATGGATCAATACGACCAACACAGTCGCATTATAACGATACTTAAGTTCACATACACAGATAAAAAAACCAACTATTAATTGTCTTTTGTATATAAAACGAGAACCTTTCACGTTGAACGTCAATCAACGTCCGCTTATTGCGCAAGAACATCTCGCATCGTGCTTTACCCTTTAATTCATTACATATAATTAGTTGGAAACGTTGGTTCTAAGTTGCATTATTTTGCACAAATATGCCCCCCCATTTTTTACTCTCATTTTTATTTTAACCTAAAAAATAAACCCATTTTTAACTCTAATTACAAAAAAATTTATTTTTGAATGAAGTTTGCAGTTTGTTGTAAATTTGATTACAATTGTGGTAAAATGAAAATTGTTGTTCGTTCAGTAATTGTTGTTATTAATCAAAGTTTATATCAGTAGAATTTGTTGTAATTGTAACAACGAGTTTGGTAAATTTAACTATAATTGCGGTAGGTTTACTACAATTGTGATAAAATGTACAACAATTTTTGTTCGTTTAATAATTGTTGTCATTTATTCATTCTTTCGTACATCAGTATTCTTACAGCATTACAGTTCGTTGTAATTGACTATAATTGTAGTAAATCTATAATAATTACAAAAGCCCAATTAGCTATCATAAAGAAGGCCTATGATTGGCATATATACTATCTAAATTTGAATAAGTTAAAATTTCACTTATCAGCTGAGTGAAACATTTTTTCACTTCAAAAAAGTCAAAATTTGCACTTATTCGTAAGTGAACAAATTTAACACTTTCAAACAAGTGAAAATTTTAACTTTTTCATAGGTGAAAGAAACTTGCACTTTTCCAAAAAGTGGAAAATTACTTTTTCATAAGCTAGGAGTGCATTTCTCAATTAAGTTTCATATTTTAAGTGATAGACTGGTATGGTGGAGAAGACATCGCACTATCACCTTGGGGACCTGAGTTCGATTCTCGGAGAAATAGAATTTTTTCACTAAGATTTTAATTATATAATATAAAAAAATAGAACAAAATGTAATTATAATATGTGAATAATATAATAAATAAATAAAAAGTGAAATTGAATTTTCACTTTTTCAAATTTAGAGAGTATGATTGCCTATTGAGGGCAACCCCTTATGTGCCTTTTTGCAGGCTTATTCAGGCTTACCTTTTTATTAGGTAACTTATTAGGGCCAAGCTTTTTTTAGGGTTTCCCATATTAATTTGTTACTAGGGAATCGATACTGATATTTAATCGATTTCAAATTCAATTGACATATTATTATAATATTTCTTTATCAATCGACAGAGTGGGATAGAAATCATTGCTTTTTTACACATACAATAATCATTAAGTGACATGTTGGAATCACAAATCGCTACATGACAATGTTAGATGATGCGCTACAACAACCTAATAATAATAATTTAGTAATACAAGTGTCAATGAAGAAAATACGAGGTGCACTTGTGGGAACCCTAACGAAACAGGTCTATTGAATTGATATTGTTTCAGTATTACAGAAATATTCAATCAATCGATGTGTAAATGTTTAACATGGAATGGACCCTAGTAACAATTTATTTCGGGCCCCTATTAGGCATACCCTAGGTTTTCGTAGGGGCCCTTAAATGCTTTTATCAGGTTTAAATGTGACCCTTGTAAGGTATGTAACACCTTCCCTCTATATCACCCTTAAAGGTAAGCCAAAGGAGGCCCTAATTTTACCTAATGAAGGCAAACCATTATTGTTGTTTTTTCTTGAAACTTATTTGGGCCTTATAAGGTATACCTTACTAATATCGTAATGCCTCTTTATATTATATTTACTTTTCAGACTTTGCATTTATATGCCCTTCATTTGCCAAAATAGGAAAGCTTAATTAGGCTCATCTTTGGTTTATTGTGGTATACATTTAATGGCCCATAATAACTCAAATAAGGGCCTTACTTTAGTCTTTAAAGGTGAATTTAAGGGACAGCGTTACACGCCCTACAAAAGCCTAATTAGCAATCATAAAGAGGCCTATAATTAGCATAAATAAGATTTTCTATTAAGGGCAAACCCTTATGTGCCTTTATTCGGCTTATTCAGGTATTCACAAAAAAATCAAATTATTCAGGCTTGCCTCATTAAGGCCAAACTTTTTTTTAGGGTTTGCCATATTAATTTGTTACTAGGGGAGCTTAATTCAAACTCTATATAATATTTTTTAACACTGTTGAACAACTATTACGATATTGATATATTGAATTATTGTTAAAGTCATATTGTTATAATATCGTTCCAATATTAACGACCAAACATCGATTTGATGTTTATTTAATGTTTAACAAACAGTGTTGATATTTTATTTATTCGATACTGTGAAAAATTAATTTAACATTCTCATTTAAACATGAAATTGATTTTGTTCAAACATTTGTTTATTATTGAAACTTTGAATATTGAATTAATGGTGAAATAATATTTAATCAATATTAAAAGACTGCATAAGTTTGCGAAAATAAAATTTTTGTAAACTTATGTAAAAGATATTAATTTTTCATTGTTGATTCAATATTATTTCAACTTTAACTCAATATTCAAAATTCCAATGTTGAACAGGTGTTTAAACAATATCAACTTCATGTTGAAATTGTTATTGTTCAATGTATTTAAAATCGATGTTTGGTCCTAAATATTGATACGATATTGTAACAATATGACATTAACAATAACTCAATATATATCAATATCAATATTGAACAAATTTTTTATACAGATTGAATTAAGCTCCATTTCATGTTGATCTATTAGCATCGATTCAATGTCAATCAAAGAGAAATTCACACATCGATTCGATATTAAAGCAATATCAAGTCAATGTTTTCGTCAATATTGAATCAAAATCAATTCCACAGACCAGTTTTGTTAGGGAATTCATAAAATACAAATATGCTACCTAATGATAAAAGTGTGAAGGAATGCAATTTACAATTTTGAAATTATGGTTGAAATAAATTTATAAATAAAAATAAATATTTCATAAATTATGTAATTAATAATAATAAAAGATTGCAAGAACATTTTAAATAGAATTAATAATTATTAATAAAAATTAAATATAAAATAACGACGAAATGTTATTCAACTCATTTATAAAAATGTTAATTGAATTTTTATTTTATTCTTCTATTGTATTACAACAATATGAATTTTCTCAATGATTTTCGCAAAATTCTGTAATATTTATTTTTCAATTTTTATTTAAAGCAAATAATTATTACTGGACAGAACATTAATTTTAAAAACGATTTTGTATACAAAGACGTGATCGTTCATGTGAAACCAGTCGATTATTTGCTTTTTTCCTCGCTCTTAACGAATCGTTCAGTAAAATTATTTAATAATTTATATTATAATTATATTATATATTGATTATTTATTTATATATAAATTATTTCAATTTTTAATTTCATTAACATAATTAAAATTACCAAATACAAACAAAATAAAAATAGTGATAACTGAAGCATGAGTTACTGAAAAAGATATATCTATTATATATATAAATAAACATATCTATTATTATAATTTTTATTATAATAGTTATTATATAATAAATCTTCAAAATTGCAATATTTTTTTACGTTTTATATTTTATCGTCTGATTCATAAAATAATGAAATTTCTATAATAAATTTAACGTTTTTAACAAAGCATCCATTAGTGACATCTCGGATTTTATTTTCCTTACTATTTATATAATTTTTAATATTTTTTTAATTAAATTTTGTTAGCTTTCATATTTTCATTATTTAAAAGATTTGTAGACAATTGAATATTTCTACATCCTTATGATTGGTTTTCAACTTGTTTTATTTATTGTTTTTAATAAACTAAAACAAATTTTCATGAATATGTTTGGAAAAAAATGTTTGAAAAATATTTCGAAAATTTACATTTTTGAAAAATAAGAAACAGCAATAAACTGGAGGAATTAATAAGAAGTTACATTTAAAAATGTTTTCTCGTATTTTTTAAATAATTTTGTCAGATTTAATAAATAACTTATTCAGCTACAAAAGTATTTTGTCTACAAATATCTTTTTCAGCTTCATTATATTCAATAAAATAATTAACTTTTATTAATTAAAATTACTCGTTTTGTTAATAATAAATAAAAAATAAATCAACACTCGTAAATATATTATATTTAAATGAAACGTTTGAATGGTAATTAACGTATTTTGAAGCGGGCAGTGGGCACTTAAATTTAATTATTCAATTCGCAATTAGATTCTATTGTTTCATCGCTACCGTTGTATTATCATTAGAGTGAACGGCGTAACATGCATTTATACATGCTAATACACAAAGTTATAAAACGTTGTATAATTTTGTGCCTTGAAAATCGTGCTCAGAAGTTATATTAATGAGGGTTGTAATTGTGATTATATACAAATGTTACCTTCGTGTGCAAAATCCAACATACGTTGACAAATGGACATAAAGGACTCCATGGTTTTCTAACAAATGATTTACCTGCAACAACAAATTAAATTACATTCAACTTGCGTATTCAAATTCAAATTAAGTCTCAGAGTTAATTATAATTTTGCGATTAGCCCACAAACAGTAGACTTCATTAAATATATATATGACAATGCAACTTAAACTCAATAGTGCTTTACGAAAACTACAACGTCTTTTATATTTCGTAAAACGTTTCATAAGAAGTTTAACGAAATATTTCTTAATAACTAATATACTTTTATTTGGTTACATTACTTTGTTTACATTGCTCTATTTTCTGTTCGTTATTTATTTTGTTTTGTTTACTACGCTATGTTCATTTTACTCTGTTTACATTTCTTTGTTTATTTTGCTTCGTTTATTTTATTGTGTTTATTTTGCTTTGTTTACTTTGTTTTGTTTACTTTACTTCGTTTACTTTGTTTTGTTTATTCTTCTTTGTTTACCTTACATTATTTAATTTGCTTTGTTTATATTGCTTTCTTTTTTCTTGCTTTAAAAAGAAAATGATCAACAAAAGTAAATATCAAATATCCATTTTTCTCAGTACGGTTGAGACATTTTCCATGATTCCAATTTATTAAATATGTCAGCTTTTATCGTTTGCTGTGTATATGTGTACGTATCTTTTTATACCAAAAATGATCAATTTTCAATTACATTGTTGTACATGTGTGTATATATGTATTTACTTAATAATTCACTCGCTTCTAGTCGCTGACCAACCAATTTCATTGCAGCTGCGGTTTTCTAATTTCCCCGATACGTTCATCCGATCCATTTTTAAATTAAGTATTAGTATTAAAAAAGTTTATACAATCTGCATCAATGTCTGCTTTAAACTTCTTTTTTCCCTCGAAATAATCAAGTTAATAAATAATCAATCTCAGTCATAAAGAATTGCAAGTCTTTGTGATACATTTTGTCCAAAAATAGAGTTAATAATGAGATTATAAAAGCAAACTTTTTTGAATGAAAATCTTGTTTTTCTAATCAATTTTTTTATGTAAACAATTTTTAACATTATTTTAAATTAAAGTACATTTTCATTAAAAATTAATTAAACCTTACTTACTTTAATAAATAAATATAAAATAAAATTAATTCATTTGGTATTAAAAATAGTCTCGCAATATCGGTTTACGAAATTCAAAAAAAAAAAAGTAATTACTATCGCCAATCAATCTAACGCGCGTAGCGCGTAAAGTATTTAGTGAAATAAAAAAGAAAAATACCCGCGAAAGATAAGTACGATTAAATTTAGTGTAGGTAACTAAATTGAATGGTTGCCGAAGATTTGTTATATAAAATAAATAACATTTTTGAGACAAAATATCAATATTTTTACATAATATAAAGTTATTGATTATAGAAAATCAAAAATGAATATCTTATAATTTGTGTGATAAAAAATAAAAATTACGCAAAAAATATAATATAAAAGTTGGACAAATTCAATGAAAATACATTTAAGACTAATAAAGCAGTGCTCTACTTTATCACTGCGGCACAAACAGAGTCCTTGTTTGTCTTCTTTGAAAGCTCTCTTCTTTTGGTTATTCCTTTGAATTGCAACTTTACCGGTTATCGAGCAATTATCCGCACGAAAAGTTACCGTCATTTCATCGCAAAACATTTGAAACTAAATTCCATCAGAAGATTTAAAAAACAAAACAAATTATTTTCACTTAATTATTCATTATTATTTATAATATCATTGTTTTAGAGTAGAAAAAGCGACATTTCAAAAATGGAAACGGAAATTGCAATTACGGATATGTATAATTAATAATGAATCGAGCAAATTATTTGTTTAATTATTTGTTCCATTGAATTGATTAGTAGCATGAATATTATATCAAACTTCAAAAGAGCTTCATTTTCCTGTATTTTCGTTTTATATTTAAACATGTGCATATGTGTACTCAGCAAACTTGTCTTCTTTAATTATACATTTTAATTCAAAATTATTCACACAAAATAGATTTACTTTTAGAGCTGTTTGAATAAAACGACTTTTCGAAGTGAAAATTTATTTTTATAACGCAAGTAAATTTATTTTTACGATACTTTATATAAATCAAGTTATAATTGTAAGAACATAATATATGGTTAAACTCCTTAAAAGTTGGTTTTCTCGAGATTTTGGTATTATTTTACACATGAAACAAAGTTATCTTTATTTAAATATATTTTACGAAACAAATTCATTATATTAATAAATTAAATTAACATAAAAAATTTGTTTAAAAATAAAAAATGTTTGACTTTATTTGAAAAAGTGTATAAATTTATAAGACTTCTCTTTGAATAATAATCATTTACATTCACAATCATATAATACGGATTTTTATTATATTTAACGTAAGTTCTTACTATGTGCACTGAGCCAAAAATTTGTACTTTTTTTTTTGTACTACTTTTTTTGTACTACTAACTATGTCGAATAGTGACTTTTGTCTCTTACTATTTTTACATTTATATTACAACTTATGAAATATAATTACTGTAACCAAATAATATAGTCTTTTTGACTATAATATTTTATTAATTAGTAAACGATTGACTTTTGTATTTGACGAAAAACAAAACATAACCAATCCTCACACCATCTCGAAACTAATTTCGAGCATTTAAGCGCTCTGTTTCGTTTTTTTATTAGTGTTGCAATAAAGATAAATTGTGGATGTGATAATTATTTATTTATGGTTTAATCTTTAAAGTATATTTTATACAGTTATATTTATAATCTTATAAATGTCATTTTGTATATTTGAAATTATAATATTTTATAGTAAACATAATCTAAAAAATATGGTTGTAACAATTATTTTTTTATAGTAAAACTAATAAAATAGTTTAGTTAATGCCAAATCTCACTATATTTTATTGTTGTAATATTTTTTTCATTTAAAGTATTTCCAATTATAATTTTGGTTATTTCGACTATAAATATTATTAAACTAACTATAAATATAGTTCTTGTAACAATTTTTATTTAACTATATTTTTATGGTAATAACAAACATGAAAATTTGCCTCAGTGTGTCATGCTATTCATGGAACATCAAGGGAAAGCAAAATTTAACTATAAAATTATTATTAATATATGAAAGTAGCAATAAGAAAATATTCTTAAAAAATACGACTTCCATATCTATCTTTAATATGTTTCACAGTAAAATTTGGGTTGAATTCGAGGTGCGTGTATTTTTGATTTACATGTCCCAAATGTCAATGACTCTGATCAAAAGTTATATCCAACGTTTTTTGAAGGAAAAAATTACATATCGTGCGTTGCGTGTTTTTTTCAAAATCAACTGTCTTTTAGGCAAAAACTATGAACGCCAAAAAGGGGATGAATATTACTTATAGTAAAAATGCATATCAAATGCCTGTCAGTGTAACTTTTCTGATATATTTATTTTTTCTTTCAGAAATGTCTGATTCAAATGCAAACTTCAACGAAAATATAACTATTGAATAATTAAAACACTTTTTTCATATAAAACTATTAACAAGTCAAAATACTTTGAATGGATTTATCAATGCATAAATCTTTCATTAAATATACATATTTTCCTAGTAACAAATTAATATGGCAAACACTAAAAAAAAATTTGGCCTGAATAAGGTAAGCCTAAATAATTTAATTTTTTTGTGAATACCTGAATAAGCCGAATAAAGTCACATAAGGGTTTGCCCTTAATAGAAAATCATATTTATGTTAATTATAGGCCTCTTTATGATTGCTAATTAGGCTTTTGTAGGGCGTGTAACGCTGTCCCTGAAATTCACCTTTAAAGACTAAAGTAAGGCCCTTATTTGAGTTATTATGGGCCATTAAATGTATACCACAATAAACCAAAGATGAGCCTAATTAGGCGTTCCTATGTTAGCAAATGAAGGGCATATAAAGACAAAATCTGAAAAGTAAATATAATATAGAGAGGCATTACAATATTAGTAAGGTATACCTTATAAGGCCCAAATAAGTTTCAAGAAAAAACAACAATAATGGTTTGCCTTCATTAGGTAAAATTAGGGCCTCCTTTGGCTTACCTTTAAGAGAGATATAGAGGGAAGTTGTTACAAACCTTACAAGGGCCACATTTAAACCTGATAAAAGCCTTTAAGGGCCCCTATGAAAACCTAGGGCATGCCTAATAGGGGCCCGAAATAAATTGTTACTAGGGTTAATATATTTAATGAAATTAAATTAAAACTTTTAATTGAGATTTTAATCTTAATTAAAACTTTTTTCTGTTTCCTTATGCTTATCATTTCAACAACTTTATCATCAAATCGATCAAATTCGAATACTTTTTTGGTTGTCAAACCTTTGATTCCGTGACAAGCATAACATTAAACATAAGACCTACTTCCCAAAAGATGATTATTATTTGAAAACTTAAGAAACTGCAGTTAAATACTAAACTTTATTTTAATAAAAAATAATATCATATAAAATGTTGAAGTACATTAAGACATCACACGTGACGATTTATTTTCCTGTAGAAAACTTCCAAATTTGGAGTTTTATAGTAATGAAAATAAAATGATAATATATAAATTATATGTTATCATAATCAACTGAAAAAGATAAAAATGTTACTAAACTTATTAAAAATATTATTAAAACTAATATAAAGAATTCATATCAATTAACACAGTCAAGCACAATATCTAAATTTACCTTACATTAACAACTTTTTTTCTCAAAATTACTGAACTTTTCGCGAAATTTTGCACCTGTCCCCGTACTGCTGAAGTTTCAGTAAATTTTCAATTATAATTTATTTTTGTTTAATTTTTAATTTAATCTAATAATATCTAATAATAAATAATTACCTGATATTTAAACTTGTTTTATTACTTCCCATAAGATCCTATACCTGCCTGTAGCTTTCAGTAAGCTTCCCATAATTTCCTCATAAAGTTCCTATAAGATTCCCATAAGCTTCTCATAATATCGTCATAAGGTTCCCATGAGGTTTCTATGAGATTTTCATAAGTTTCCCATAAGTTTCTCACAAGTGTCCCATAAGTCTCGTAGACATTTTCCATAAGTATTTGTGTACAGTAGAACCTCGATTATTCGAGATGGTCGGGACCAAGATATACCTCAGATAGTCGAAATCTCGGATAATATGGAGTAACATAATTAATAGCATTTAAAGATAAAAAAACATTATTTTTGTTAATATTCCGATGCTATAATTAGGAACACATAGGGTTTTTTACAATGTATTAGACCTATTATGGATGAAACTTGTATGTTTTATATTATTGATACGTGAAAATGATGACTTGAGTAGAAGAAAGTTTGTAAAAATTCGTTTCATCCGAGTTTTTCCGGGTTATCCTAGTCTATACCACGAATAATACGGAGACCTTAGATCGGTTCAGTGGCTCGGATAATGCAGAATAGTGATTAAACGAGGCTTACAGAAACACTTCATTATCAAGAGTTGTTATTTTACACATTGAAATTTCATCATTTTTATAGTATGACCCTTTTTTGGCCTTTGGCCATAAAAATATATTTGATATATATTTTTGAAATATATTTTCGTCCATGTGGGGCTGCTTCTCTTTTTCACTAATGACGACACCATTAGCTCTATCCTTGTTAAAAAGGATTGAAATATGATAAATTTTTATAAAACAATCAATAAATAATTTTAAATGATTTTTTTGATAAATAATTAATATATTTTATATACGTGTACATACGAGAAGTACAATTAAAAATTAAGTAAAGATTAAATAAAGGAATAAAAGAAGGGATTGGAATTTTATATAAATTGTTTACTTATTATACGAACTTAATGTTTTTAAATATTCATAACATAAGTTATAAACTTTGAAAACAACATATCATCGAACATTAATCATATTCAATGGTTTCCTGTTTTAAAGTTTTCGTCGCCTTTTCCTCATCAAAATTCTTTTCATCCCGAAAACAATGCAGGAAGGCGCAAATTTGTGCACAGTAATAAGTAATAATTGTGCACAATTATATTCTTTACTCGTAAAAAAATGTACAATTTTTATTTAAAAATGAAGACATTTACTATTATTGCGATTATTATTTAAAAATATTACATTTACATTATTGCGATTCTTTGAAATTATGTTATTTGACCTCAAGAATTAAGTAAGAATATGTTTGTTCTACTAAATATTATTGTTTTCGAGAAATTGAGGTAACTCGAATTGGACTTTGGTTCGTAATACCCGTCCCCTGAATAGATTATTTGGAAACTTAAGATTCCCCTAACATGCGACTAAGCAGGTCAAATCGTAAAATTACTGGTTAACATTTACATAGAAAACAAACTATAGATAGAGAGAGCCATTTATCTTTAACACATATATACAGTATATATACATAGTGTATATAAACTATAAATTGTTTGTGCGTGCAAGTAAATCAGCCGTAATATGAATACTAAATAGAAATCAAATGTAAATAGATTCATTTACATATTCAAAATGCCTCATGTCTCGAGAGGAAATTATATTTCAATGACTATATCAATTATATATTTTACACATTAATACGTTCAAGATAAATCCGGGTAATTATATAATCATTAGATTAACAGAAGTTATTGTTTCTAAAATAAAAGAAATTGTAATTTCTATTTTGTTAATTTTATTCTAGCCGAAGAAATTCTGGTAACTTCTTATTCTGTTTACTTTGTTTTGTTTACTTTATTTGTCTTACTTTATTTTGCTTACTTTGTTTTGTTTATTTTGTTTTCTTTTCTTTGTTTTATTTACTTTGTTTTGTTTACTTTGTTTTCTTCACTTTGTTTTGTTTACTTTGTTTCTTTTACTTTGCTTTGTTTACATTGCGTTCATTTGGTTGCAATGTTTACGTTGTTTTTATATTTTCTTTACTTCAATGGTTTACAATATTGTTATTTTCTTTGTTATTTGCTAAGTAAAATAAAATAATTTTATTATGAATAAAATTTTATGAGTAAAAGTAGAATAAGATTTAGGGTATTGATTACTCTTTTTTCTTAAAATTAGAAGTAACAAGAAGTTAACGAGTAGAAAGCAATATTTAGTCAAAAATGCATAGATAATCACTGAAATCTTGAATAACGAGCAGCAACTCAGAGTATCTCGTTGGATATAAAAAACTAGCGCATAACGTCAAGTAAGTGCTTCAGTTCGTTCTACGATTGGTTGGCCGTTAGTCAAAACTTCAGTGATAATCCATGAAGTCTTGACTAAAACTGTCTTAAATCCCACTTACTAACGAACAAACAAATGTTTACTTTTCAATGCTTACGATTTAAAAAATACTTCAATAGTTATGTTATATTTATTCCTAAAACGGATTTTAGACTATTAGTTAGATCTTTTTTTATTTAAAAAAATTTTTTGTTAGTTTGTTTTTTTATTTTTTAATTTTTTAGTTCAACACACGCACAATAAAAGTACAGTAAAAACTACCAAAAGTTCAAGAAAAATTGTTAGATTGTCAAATAATCTCGGACTTTTGGTTAAATAGTATATTTTAAAGTAAAATTTAATAAAAATTCCTACATTTATTATAGTTTCTGTAAGGCAGTATAGTAAAATTCAGTAAAAACAGAAAATAAATATTATCATTCAACAGAAATTATAAGACATTTATAATTTAATAAAATAAACCAAATAATGAAATAAAAATTATATTTTGTAAATATTAGTCTTCTAAAAAATGTATTTCAGTCTAGTAATTTGTTCTAAATCGCCCTAGGAGAAAAAGCAGTCTGGATATAGTATGGATGCAATCTGGATACACTTTGCCAGACTATATCCAGACTAATTTTTCCACGCGGGTATTAATGTACTTCCAAAAAAGTCCGAAAATATGATGCAGTTTAGTAATTCTTACTAAATCATATTACGTTGAATGATAGATTATTTCTGAGCGTGTAGATAAGTAGATAGACAGATTAAGTGGTTAAATGGAAAACCATATTAGTAGTTTTTTTATAACGTTAATGTTTTGGTTTAATGTTTTGTGACATTGTATAATCAGCATTTGGTACTTTTAATAGAGTTAAAAAAAGAATAACATTAACGCAACTAATTAGGTAATTTGAACATGTCTGTGTCCGGATTTAGTAGGAAGTTATACAAAATATACAAAACATTACGAGACTCATGTCATTACTTTTAATGTAACATAATCAACATTCAGCATAATATTAATTCAGCATATAAATTAAATCATAACGATCATAACCTATTCAAAATGAAATTGAAAATGGAGAGCACAAATTATTTTGCGTGTAATTAATACTTGGGTAAATACTTTTATCGTAAAAAAACTACGCTTTAATAAATCATAAAACAGATACAAATTTTAGGATTAAATATTAATGAAAAAAGTGTTATTAAACCGAATGAATTACGATGCAAATTAAGTGTATAAATAAATTGTTGAATAGTACTCTGTTAAAATTTGTTTAGTAAATACCGCTTATTTTATAATCATTATTATTTTATAATTTATATTATTATGATCTTTTTCAATAAAAAACTAATAATTATTTAATCAATCATTAAATCATTTTGTTTAAGGATGTTATTATCAAATTTATGTTTCATTTTTTAATCATTCATATTAATGATAAAAATAACAGTTCTTTTTGCTGAGAATGTAAATAATTGTTAAATTTGTAATTCACAACTAAGACATGATTATTTTGCTGCAACTCGGGTCTGCTTGTTTTAATTCTTATTCCTAATGAAATCGTGAGTTTGAAGGTAAATCACCAGATTGTGAGCTGATGCGATCGAGGTCATTTCTGATGAAGAATTGTGGTTGACAAACTCGTTGCTGAGGGGAAATCAAACACAGGGGAATGTGACTGTGAAAATCGGGAAATCGAAACGTTATGCATACATAATTTACTTCTGTTTTGATCAGCATTCTGATATTAATCTAAATTAACAATAACCTTCGCATTTAATTACATGACTATTGCATTGGAACATCAGTTCACTTCGATCAGACGTAATAAATTTCCTTTTAGCATCTTCGCAGCAAAATGGGAATTCATTGAATGCGCATCAAACAATACCACCTACGACTCCATCCGACAGATTATTTATCGTCAAAGAAAATTCATTAAGAAACGATGAGAATGTAATTAATCCTTTAACATGAAATATCAATCGAGTATGACGTTTTCAGACATAACCTCACTTTTCTCAATATTTTGACGATTCTTTTCAAATCAACGTTTACTAACAGGATCTTTTAAATTAATTTTCCAATTTTTTTTGGTTAAAATTTTTTTATTTAAAGTATTAAACATTATTAAATTTTGTAAAACATTTCTGAGCTTTTTGAAAAATTTTATTTTATTTTGAAAAAAATGTTCGAAATATTAAGAACTTAAGGTTATGTCTATTGAACTCTATGTCACTTTAAACTTTGACTTTAAAAAGTTCATCTTTCTAATATTTTTTTTCTATGTGGTTTCTATTTGGTAACCAAATTGGTTTTCAGTATAAAATAGTTTTAATTACGAGGACTTTTCTTAACATATTTATAATAAATGATATTCTGTTGAACGTTTTTTGTGAAGAAAGAAGAAAAAGAAGAAGTTTAAAGTACATATTTAATTCAAGCTAACACGTCAAAGTATGATAAATGCATCGAGTGCAAACTTTATTCAATCAATAATTAATTAATCCAGAAATTTATTGAAGTTACGTCTTGTACCGAAGTCAAGAAACTTGGAAGTTTTGCGCAAAATCGGCAAACGTTTTATTCACCTTTAATATCATCAGCACAATATTATTTGAAAAATGGCGAATACGATTTCAACCTTATCATAACTTCTAACTACTAAAGTCACGTTTTTTCAGACTATTTTGACGATGAAAAATGAAGTCCCGCTATTCTTTCTCATATCAATAGAAAACTTTTCATATTTGATATTTAAGATAGCTATTTTTACGAGGGTTTTTAAGGATGGATTTTAGTTTTAATTTTATCTCATCACGGTATTTAATAATTGAACAGGTTGGTAAAATTTGCAGAAAATAATATTAAGTTCGACATTGAAAATGTGAATTATGAAAAATACACATTATTATAGTTCGTACATTTGAAAATAAATCGAACAATTAAAATCTGAATTATTGCAAATTTATTAAATTACATTAAAAGAATATTTTGTTTAATTTAAAATTTCAATTTAATTTGAATTTAACAATAAATTAAATATTAAGGTAAGTTATTTTTAAGTTAAATTTAAAATAATTTGAAAGATAATTTTTACAAAAACGCAAAATTGTTCAAATATCGAAATGTTGAAACTTGAATGATTTTGAAGCTCCGATAATTTGCACTATTGCACTAATCTGACTCACGTCTAGGGTTGATAAAAGTCACGATTTTTTTTTTTTGAAAATAAAAAAAATCGATTTTCTTGATTGAAATCAGATTTAAATGATGTAAATCACAATATTAAAAGTATGAGTAAATAAATTTAATTTTTAGTCAATTAAATTTATTTTTTCTAATTTTCTTATTTGAGATAGTTTTCTTAACTGTCTTAGTTACTTATCTTAGTTAGTCTTGTTAGTTTTCTTACTTTTCTTATTTTAGTTACTTTTTTTTAGTTTTCTTGATTTTGTTAATTTCCTTAGTTTTCTTAATTTTGTTAATTTTCTTAGTTTCCTTATTTTAATTAGTTTTACATAGTTTTCATTTTTAGTTAGTTTTGTTAATTTTGTTCGTTTTCTTACTCTTCGTATTTTAGTTACTTTTTCTTAGTTTTCTTAATTTTCTTAGTTTTGTCAATTTTATTATTTTTGTTAATTGTGTTAATTTTCTTAGTTTTCTTAATTTTCTTAATTTTCTTAGTTTCCTTATTTTAATTAGTTTTACATAGTTTTCATTTTTCAGTTAGTTTTGTTAATTTTGTTCGTTTTCTTACTTTTCGTATTTTAGTTACATGTTCTTAGTTTTCTTAATTTTCTTACTTTTGTCAATTTTATTATTTTTGTTAATTTTGTTAATTTTCTTA
>JABFPJ010001230.1:0-27525 GCA_022817425.1 Gryon sp. ZL-2020 | reverse complement strand
CTACGTAGAAGACCCTGGCAGAAAAATAAGTCAGCCAGTGCACTTCTACGTAGAAGACCCTGGCAGAAAAATAAGTCAGCCAGTGCACTTCTACGTAGAAGACCCTGGCAGAAAAATAAGTCAGCCAATACACTTCTACATAGAAGACCCTGGTCGAAAATTACGTCAGCCAGTGCACTTCTACGTAGAAGACCCTGGCAGAAAAATAAGTCAGCCAGTACACTTCTAAATAGAAGACCCTGGCGGAAAAATAAGTCAGCCAGTACACTTCTAAATAGAAGACCCTGGCGGAAAAATAAGTCAGCCAGTGCACTTCTACGTAGAAGACCCTGATCGAAAAATGAGTCAGCCAGTACACTTCTGCGTATAAGACCCTGGCTGAAAAATATGTCAGGCAGTGCACTTCTGCATATAAGACCCTGATCGAAAAATGAGTCAGCCAGTACACTTCTGCGTATAAGACCCTGGCTGAAAAATATGTCAGGCAGTGCACTTCTGCATATAAGACCTTGGCTGAAAAATAATTCACCGACTGCATTTTCACGTAGAAAATCCTGGCAAAAAATAACACCGTGAGTTCACTTTACGTTGAAAAACCTGGTCAACTGTAAGTCCGCTAGTCCACTTGTACGTAGAGCCAGGTTAGTACATTTCATATGGACGAACCTTACTGCCTCTGTGTACTCCTATGAGAAGATCTTGCCGGAGAAACAGTTCCTGTATATGTTAATGTTCACATGTGAATGAATCAAGATGAACACAGGTGCATTTTTATGTCGACGATCGAAATTGAAACAATCTTTAAAAGACCGGTAGCCAAACCGATGAGCCAGTTCATTTCCACGCCGGAGATGCTAAACAAATTATGTTATTCATTAGTTCGTTTTCTTATAACACCGTATTCAAAGAATAATTAAAACTATAGATATTTTTGAGAACTCAACCAATATAATTTTTTATGGAAGACCTTCGAGTAACCAATGGTGCTTGTGCCCTGCTATGGAAGATTTATGCAATCCAAAATACTGCTGAAAAATAATATTATCATTTTACCATATTTATATATTAATTAATATAATTCTAGAGATTTAAACTTAATATTATTTATGATAACACAATGCTTTTTCATTTTTTTGTTTTCTTAAACAATTTATCTCATTTTATCTACTTTATGGAAATGTATATATTTAATTATAACAATTCTACTCAACTAACTTAATTTCTATGTCGTTATAAACATCATTAAAAACTCAGTTTGTTGCAAAATAATATGTCCAATTTTTTTTATTTATACCTGACAAATCATAAGTGGTAAATATCCCTGTATTACGGTTACATTAAATATATAATAAATGTAACTATAAAATTAAATATTCCATAAAATATGATGTAAATAATTATAAGTTTGATGGGAAAACATTGTAATTCAATACAATTATTTCTCAAAATTAAAATAACATTTTATTCATAAAAATTAAAGCAGAAGAACATTTTTTGATCATTATAATATTTATCTTTTTATCGTATTATCGGAATATATAGAAAACATTTACTGTTACACAACATAAGCACTATTAACTTCGAAAAACTAATCAATTTATGATAATAATATACAGATTTCTGCAACATTATAATTTTGTTTTACAGCTATGATTCATATTTTTAACATAATTTTCGCTAATACAATAAAAAACGTAAATACGTTAATACGAAATTTTTATTTATCAAGATTTTAATTTTGTATTACTCGTCTACATGGAATTTTTTATTCAGTTACTTTGTAACTGTAAAACACTGTCTTTTATCAAGAATTAGTTAAGAACAAAAACAAATTATTGTATTTTTTTGTAATAAAAAAGAAAAGAAATACAAAAGAATACGTAAAAAATACGAAAAAGCAACTACAATTTTCCCACAAAAACAATGTCTTTTTACGAACTAAACGTTTAATCTTATTTTGATTGAATGTAATACGATTCAAAAGAAAAATCAATTAATAAAAAATGTTAAAAAACCCAATAAAAATGTAAATGTACTGAATAGAAGTCGCTTCAATGTCGTTATGCAACGAATAGAAAGCTTTCCAATAAGTAATTAATACAAGTAAAATGTATTACTTATTGAATGCGATAGATATTCATTGGTGTTTGAGATAAAGAATTATTTGTCAGTGTGGCTAAAACTCCCATATGGCCTACTCCAGTATTATATGGAATCATTGAATGATTTTGGGAGTATGGTGACTGCTGTTGAGTTGATGGCATCACGAGTACCACTTGTGGTGTCGCTGACGTTGCAGTGGATACATCCGGTTTGGATACGGATTTTTTCCGTTGACGATCACGTTGTCGCTTTTCCATTCTTCGAAACGCTTGTCTTTCAATCTGCAATAAAATATGTTCAACATAAATAACTATGCCGTAAGTTTACACATCGAATAGAGCTAATGTTTTTGAGTACACGTAAACTTGCTTTTACCTGATATTGAGATCGCTCTCCAGGAGTGCGATTTTCGTGATATCTTTCTTGCTGTAAAAATTACATTGAAATTTTATATAAATTCTATTAAAATAATTCAACTGAACATTCATATTTATAAGCCATAATATGCTTATTATATGTAACAAGACAAATGTTCTAGAAGCAAGATAAATGAATTGAACTGATTTTAAAGATCACATTATAATGCACACGAATATTTAGTTAGTAAAAACAAGTAAAAAGTTTGTTAAATGTTAAATTTAAATGAATAATTATAGAAATTATTACCCCAACCGATTCATGTGACCTATAAAGATTTTTATTTTCGTTCAATTGAACATAGTTTTTCTCAAACTCATCACGTCGGTCATGATCATGACACTTATTTTTGCCATCGTCTCGTTCATTGCTCCTTGAAAAGTATTGCTCATCGCGTGTTTCAACATAATATTTCGATAAATTATGCAAGAGATAATTCGATTTTCTTCTTTCTTCACGTAATTGTCTTTCTAAATCTTGTACTTTTTTTTCCAAGTAACGTACTTTGTCGTTCTCCAGTAATGATGATTGTAATGACGTTTGCTGATTCTGCAAAATTTATATTAAATTTTTGAAATATATTATACCATATAGAATGTAGACTATTTTTCTTTATGCCATTTAAAAATACAAATTAATGAATTAATAAATTAACATTTAAGTTGTATACATATTTTTTAATGTAACATGTCTCTGAATTTAAAATTAAGTTTAAAATTTAACTTAAAGTTAATATAAGAATGTAAATTAGTTAGTACATTCAAAAACCAGACCTTTTTAACCAAAGGATTTTTTTGTGGTTGAAAAAATTGTACCTGTGCGAAAGTCGGCTGACTAATTGTCGAAGACGAAAATTGTGCTGCTGGAAGTGCTAAATATGATGGCTGTGCTGACAGTTGGTGTGGTTGCATTTGTGGTTGCATTGAAGTTTGGAAATATAGCTGAGTCGCTGGTTTTGAGTTTTGATGTGATGATTCTGGCGTCATTTTCATTGCCACATATTCTTTCTCTTCTGGAATCTGAGTATATAACATGTTCTCTTGTGTCTTATGCGAATTCGGTGCTCGATTGGACACTTCTTGTTGCGTTTGAGACCCTGTTGGCACCTGATGGGCCATTGCTGCACTCGAATTATTTGTTGTTTTTGTTGTATGCTGCATCTATATATCAACAAAATTGTCAGAAGTCGAAACTCAAATTAAAAATATATAATGAAATTATTAATCTAATGCATAATATTTATTAATATTTATATTGTTCATTTATTCGGAAATATTATTCAATTCTTTAGACAATTAATTAATTTATACAAAACAGAATTTCATTTTGTAGAATTCAAATAATTTTTTACTCAATAAAGGAGTGAAATTTTCTATTATTTACATTTTTTACATTTTTTTCAAATTAAGAGACTATTATTATAATGAAATAAATTGAAACTTTAGATTCAGCTGCAATTATTGCTTCTTAGTTCGTACCTGATACGGTACTTGCTGTTCTGCTTCTCGAACTTGTTGCGTTATTGTATGCGATGCTTTTGGCGGCCAGTATGTTGAATGTTGTTCCTGTCGAAAATATCATTATTATATATATTTTTTATATATGAGAATATTATTTATTTTTATTTTTATATTATAAAAATATAATTAAAAAAGGAATTTTCACATTGGTTTATATTGGTTGTTTACTTATTAATTTGTTTAATGTATTTAATATCAATAGTATGAAACGTGAATGAAACAAATCAATAGAATTAATTAAACTAAATTAATAAAAATGTGTGAATTAATTAAAAAAAATTAATTTGGTCAGTAAATTGAAAACAAAGTCTGTTTCGCGATTGAAAATATTGTACATGTTGGATGAATAATTGTCAAAACCGGAAATTATACTGCCGGAAATGCTGAATACGATGGCGGAGTTGACAGTTGTGGTGCTACCTGAAATACCTGCTGCAATCCACTTTGCATTTGTGGTTGCACTGACGTTTGGTAATACAGCTGAGTTGGTCGAGTTGAATTTGGATGCGATGATTTTGGCGCCATTTGTATTGCCACATCTTGTTTCTCTGCTGCTATCTGAGTATGTAACACGTCCTGTGGTGTCTCCTGCGATAATTTTTCCGGTACTTGATCGGATACTTGTTGTTGCGCTAATGTTTGAGATCCTGCTGGTACCTGCTGGACAACTGCTGTAGGCGAGTTTTTGGTCGATTTTGTTCTATGCTGCACCTATATACCCATAAAATTATTATGAGTCAAAATTTCAATTAAAAACATAATGAAATTATTAATTTAATGCATAATCATTAAATTAACAGTATAGTTATTAATACATAAAGTTATGAATAATAACTTTAATAATAAAGTTATTTATCAACATTTATATATTGCCTTAAATAGTAAAAAGATTATATATTACTTAAATAACAATTTAAACAAAATGTAACTTTATTATTAAATTATATAAATTATAAATAATAACTTGTAACTGAATATGTGTATTTTTAAAATTATCAGTATGTTCTTGATTATCTTGATAAAAACAAATAAATAGATACCTGACATGAGGACGTAGACACTAATGATAGCGGCTGTCGATGTATTTGCGAAACCTTTGTTTGTGACTGTTTCTTTTCTTTTTCTGATATCGGTGATCTTTGTTTTTCATCATTTCCAGTATCACCTAATTTTAAGGCTTCAACTACTTTTTTATCTCCTGATCTACGAGTTTTCATCTAGAAATTAAATGATAATTGAATATTTGTATGAACAACATTTAAACATTACAATTTATATTAAATAAAAATTCTTTGTTATTTGTCTTATTGCTCTACTAATCTTTATACCAAATAATTTTATTTATTTAAAATTTTTTTCTTTTTATTTTAAAACTTTTTCAAAAATATTTTCAAGCACTATTAGATGTACACAGTGTATTTAGAAAATTCGTAACATTTACATATTTTTCGAATACTTACAATTCTTGGAGGAATCGAACTTCTCTTTTCATCTGAAAATTATATTTGTTCATAAATGTTTCTAATTATATATTGAAAAATACACACAAATATTGCATGACTATAAAAGAAATGATTTGTATATCCATGTTATCACTTTTAAGCAAATAATATTAAAAGAATATCATTATGTAGATTATTATAGATTAAAATTTCGTTAATGAACTCCATTTGTAAAAATAACTTTCATTTTTAAATGTTCAACTTACACGTAAATTATTTAAACTTAAAAACAATAATACAAATGTTTATTTTTAGCTTTTTTTTTATAAACACTTAATCAATAGTTTATTTACGTTGAACACAATATTAATAATATAAAATAACATCTACAATTTATTTATTAAATACAATTTAATAAAATTATTATTTACCGGACATCACAAGAATGCACAAAACGAAATTTATTTTTCGGACAATGGTGTTTGTAAACTTTAACCACACACCACTGCAAACATAAATATATACATAGATCTAACTTCACGAGCAAGTTGATTGGTTGCCGCTTTTATATGCTATAATATGAATGGCGCGCATTTTAAAGAGGTTCGGCTGTTTGAGAAGCTAATCAAAGTGACAACTTTTTTTACAAATATTAAGAAGGACATATATTAATAAAAGTATTTAATTAAATAAAACTAATTAATTATTTATTTGTAATTTAAAACTAAAATTATAATACTTAAAATGCAAAAAATTGTTGCATTTTTAATTGTACTGGTACTTCACTTCTGTTGAGGTTATGTCTCACCCTATGCTCTATTTCATTTTCAAGTATTATACCACCCTGTAACCTATTGAGTAATATAAAATTTAAATTATTATTTGAAGCGCTTCAAGAACGCGCTACAAAGCTAAAATGAGTTTTGAAGTTTCAAAACAAAACATTCCAATCAAGATCTCATCGAAACATTACCAGGACATTGTCTGAAAATTATCAAAACATTGTTGTAATTTAATGTATAAATGAATCAGTATTTAGGAACAGTAAATATGGTTAATCACATTCGAGTTTCAGAAACACATAAAATATTTTGAAAATTTTGGTAAATTTACTACAATATTATAAAATAATAATGTATCACACATTATTAAAATAAAGTGTGATACATTTAATGCAATTGTATAAATTCAATAAATATCGTATCATATACTTCACCAACTTAATAAATCTTAAACATTCAAAAATTATAAATTTTTTTTATAATTTAATTCTTAAATAAAAAAATTGTTGGAAAGTTAATAAGTTTAAGTCTACTTCAGAATAAGATATACAAACATTTACATTTTTCATTACATTACTAGCACATGAAAATGTTGAAAAATAAAAATCCACAATTATGTTTTTTACACATTATTTTGCTAAATGTTAGTGTAGGACGACGCCGCGATAATGTTTCCATGTTGTCCCGATCGGGATTTAAACTCAAATACCCTAAAAGAAAATTTAATGACAGATGTTATTAAAAAAATTTTTAAATTAAGTGTTCTTGTACTTCATAAAACAAATTATTTCCTTATAATCCTCATTTAATGAATTTTAGCGGTTTAATTTACATTGAAAATTTCATAATTACTAAGCGTATTTAATAACATAAAATGTCTCTGTATTTTACAGGATAAATTATCTACATAGATAAATTAAATATTTATTATATCTTTGAAAAATATTTGGAAAATATTTGAAAAACATAACATCAATTTTGTATAACATTTATCATTCCAGAGAATTTTCAACAATATTTATTAGAAATTCTTTTTTAATACAACAAAAAGTTCTTACATGAAATACACAATTAAAATGTGAAACGTCATTCTTGTTTTAGAATTAATCAAAATTGAGTGAAATATATGATAACCAGGAGGTGAAACCACATATGGTACATTATAATGAAGTTCATTAAGGTTTAAGATACTTTTTATATCATTAATTTTTGTCTAAACACTATTGTACTATAAAACTAAAATTTGTTGTCGGCTTTACTTATACGTTTTTGATAATTTTGAAAAATGTACAATATTAATTTACAATTAATTAACTCATTCTCAAGCTAATGTTATTCAAACTGAACAGTAACACATATGTATGGTTGTCAAGTAACTCATAGTGAGATGCCAAAAGACGAAAAATCGAGAATGAGTTAATGTTTATTGCTAGCATTAGATACTGTATAAACTAGACAAAATCGAACTTTGCGTTGAAAAGTAATTAATGATACATAAATTTTGTGCAACTTGATTCAATTGTATAGATTCAACAATACTAAGGTTCGAAGACTGATATTTAAAAACAATACCAAAATTGTGATAAACGATAATCATTCTCGATAATTAATATTTCTTAATTCACCTTCAATTTTAACTTAAGAAATCATAAGACGATGTATTTAAAAAAATAAAAGGTATAACTTCCTTGTATAAGGAATATAAAGGTATAATCTTCCTTGGGTCTCGATAAAAAGGGCATAGTCCGTGGTACGGTTGAACCATGACGAACCATAACGTGGGACTGCCGAATGCGCCAGACAGCGCAAACGCATTGCTAAACGGCGCGGATTGTGCCGCTGCCACCGCAGCTGATACCGACGTCGCTGACAGCGGCGGCTGTTACTTCTCCTTCAGGTCCTCCTTGTAACAAAGCGACCAAAGGCCGTTTGTCGCGGGCAAGCCGTAAAAGCTGCACCCAGCACAACGCCTCCATTGGATGCGACTCTCGTTCCATCGTTGTCTCACCAATTTCGCGTACTTTCGTTATTTTGGTTATTACTGCTGCCTGCCGAATAACGTTTTACTTGGTTATCGTTGTCGTTGTCACAACGCAATCCGCCTCACAAATCACCATCACTAAGTAGCGTTCCTCTTCTTAGTCCGTCTTCCCTGAATTACAAGAGTTTTTATCATTCCGTCTGAAAGCTAATTTGTCATTTGTACTTAGAATAGCGTTAACAAGTTGCAAATTAGGTGAGAAAATGATTAATGTTTTTATGTTAATCACATGAAAAATATAATTTAAAATAAAAAATCCATTCCAATTTTGTTTCTTAATAAAACCAAATTCTATATTTACTTTATATTTATATCATTTCAGTGATATTCAACCATTAATTTGTTATATTGCTATTCATTAAAATAACAATTATTCACTCTAATGAGTGTAATAATGTTAATGAAGAAAGGATTAATAAAATCAATATAAAAATCCGTATAAAAGAAATTGTAATATTCTTACAGCTTAAAAAGATTAGTTGCTTCTTCATATGTGTTTAGCGCACTAGACTTTTATGTATAGCATAACTTTTTCTCGCCAAAATATTCACAATATGTACCTGGAAGTCGCTGGAAGACAACAAATTGAACATCTTGAAAAAATTACAAGTCAGATTGACCAGCAGGAAAATCCGGGTTTCATAATTTGATTCTTAAAAAGGTCCATAAAGCCAATGTATCCAGTGACCGTCGACTATTGATTCAAATATTGAGGCTTCATCCGGCGGAGATTTAAAAACAACAGATCCGCGTCTAAACCCTTGAAAACTCTGTATTCTCCCAAAAAACGTACAGCGACCTCGCAATTGAGATCTTGCTCTGTAAAAACATCTGCTGAAATTTGAAGAATGAATGGAGAAATATTAAAATCCGCCGACATCATGTTTATACAAGTAGACTACCGGTCTGCTGTTATACGGTGCACCAGATCGGGAGGTACAAAAGTTAGCAGCAATAAATAAGCTTTCTTAGTTATATTTGTTGAGTTTTCTCCTATATTGATAAGCTCATTGACATAAAATTAAAAACTCACCATTTGAAAGTAATGCTGATGGACAAACGAAGTAATCCTGCAATCTTTCAATACTCGCTTTCGCAGGAAGGACAGTAGAAACATTTTTACTCCGCTTTCCACAGTTTTGGATATCCAGACCGCAATTGCAAGACGAAAGACCGCCAAGTCCAAATTATCTAACACTCGAATTGCTCAAATATGATATTTCTCTGACGGTATTCGTTGTTTAACTGATGATCAGCAAAGGTTGCAAAAATTGTGATACCTAAACACCTGGTACGAAATGCACTTGGAATGAATAAATGGTTATATTAGTTAGTGTAAAAATTGGTGGGATATTTAAATTCTAAATTTAATTATCAAAACTTACTTTGACCATAAATTTGGTATCGGCCCCACCGTCTAGTTGCGATGCCAGCAAGGGAGGTTTCCAACGATAACGTTCATATGTAACAACTTGTCAACATTTCTTCTGTTCGTCGACATTGAAGAAATTTTGACATGACAGAACGCAGCGCCATGTGGAGAGCTCTGAATCCATGTAAAAATCTTTTCACTGACTGAGGAAACTGGAACGTTGTTGAAGTTACTTATGACTTAGATGAAATCTACGATATTATCTTGTTGTCTCATTCCTTCGATATTCGATAAAAGCTGAAAATTCTGCAAAGCAAAGCAGCGAGTACTGTACAATACATGCAAATATGAGGGATTGCTGGATTTTTTTACCAGTGAATAATGTACACTCCAAATTAAATTAATAGACCTCTAGTTATGATCTACGATAGTGTAAATCCAACTTCAACAATGATAGAAAGGCAATTAAATTTCACGATCTTTGAGCGTCATACGCGATCTTTGAACGTCATTCAAATCTAAATAAAATTTAAATATGTAAATTGTAAGAAAAATGAGCCCCACCACCGCTCATTTACGTGAGATGCAACCATAACTCGTAAATATCATCCCCCCGATAGACTTTTTAATGAATAATTGTATTACATTATACAATAACTATTTCTGTAACATTTATACATTACTATTTAGTACTTGTCCTGTGTTTCCTGGTATCTTGTTTATATTATAAAAATAGAATTGTAATATATATAAATATATATAATAGTAAATTCACAAGTTTCCAGGCTTCACATTTACATTTTAGTATTTTATTCCTTGTGCTATATTATTATTTATTCTACACATTCTAACTTGCGTTTTCTGGTATTTCGTTGTAAATAAGTTTTATCTCGAATACTTTGCATATTTTAATCATATTCTATAAATATAGAAACGAATTTCCAGGCATCGCAAATCATAACTTCTTCACGAATATCATTCCATTATCATAATATCAACTTCTGATATTTTAAATATGTTTATATATATAACAACGCAACATGCACATTTCTTTCTCTAATTGTATTTTTAAATTGTAGTAGGAAATAGTGATAACTTATCATCTTCAATTATTTGTAAAATATGATTTCTATTACTCGTGCAATCATAGGAATATTTCATTTTGCAAGGATCTTCGTTTAAAGCTACAGTTACAGCAAAAATAATAGCATATATTCCACAGTTAAGTGAATCTTTTTGTTGAATTACGAATTCATGTCGAATATCGACAATGTCAACTTTTGGGAAACGTAAGCTAATGTACTGTTTTTCTTTATCACTTAATGGATATTTATAAATACTGTCATACATTCTAAGTATAGCACCATCATAATATAGACAACGCCAATGATTGCAGCATAATCCACCAATAACCTGAATAGTTTTTCTTGTAGCAGCATTAACTAAGTACGGTAAATCTAAAATAATTGTACTCTGAACATCGAAAAGTGTGTCCCTTTTAATTATACGTAATACAGAATCAATTACTTCATCTGATACCTTAGCATCTGTATCCATAAGATTTGCTCGAATGACTGGCATATCAGGTGTTATTCCTAATTCCGCAAATAATCTTTGTTGGCGCAAAGTATCTTCTTCTGTACGTGGAGTTTCACCTACAAAGATACAATTGCCAGATATATCTTCGTAGTTTAACCAGACAGAATCTTCGACCTTTTCTTTTTTGAATGTTTTTTCTCGATTTTTAAGTTTCTCAATTTTTTGGCAATCATTTACATCCAAAATTGGTATCTCTTTATCTTGATCACATTTCTTACTTCGGGTTATTTTCAAGAAATTGCTATTCTCATTACTGCGATCTTCTGTTTCTAATAATTGATTCTTATAATTCTGTCCTCCATTTTCTACTTTTTCTATTTTCATTATCCTTGATTCTTGAGAATCATGTTTTTCATTATTCTTGCGCTTCTTTTTTTCTTCTGCAAGTATTTTTTTTGTTCGGCTGCTTTCCTGGCTTCCATAATATAAGTTGGATTTCTTATCGGCATATGTCTGTTGTGACGACTGTCTACAATTTCTGGCACCATACATTCATTATAAAAACTTTTTAATTGTGGCAGCATATTCTGATTCCAAAAATTATCATCTTTTTCAATTCTGACTATTTTCATGCTACTTGGTGTCCACAAGACAAACATGCAGTACTGCCTCTTAGTTATGTGCAATTGACCTTGTATTTGATAAAAATATTTATGTTTGCAATTCATTTCATTTGTATTGTTCTTCTTAAAAATGGACCTTATTTGACTTACTTTTTGAATAGCTTCTTCAGCAGTTAGTAGCTCCGCTGAATGAGGACACTTTACTTCAATTATTCCATCTTCATTTATTAGTCCATCTGGAGATGCGCCTAAGTAAGAAAATTCTTCGTCAATAAATAAACCGCACTCATTTACTTTTACGTTCAAATGCTTTTCGGCATCACTTATGGCTTTTTTTTCCATTGTTCGGCCGTACCTCATAGCAATTGTATCCGTTGTAGGATATAAAATAGATTTTATGTATGAATCGCAAAGCGTTGTACGTTTCATTAAACATATATTACCAAAGTTTGATGCAGTAAGCATCATACGTCTCAAAGTAAACCATAGTTCTGAGTTACTTTGTGCTGTAGTATTTCTTTCAATTTCTATGCGATTATTCTTATATTGTTCCAACTTTTTAAAATGGTTCTGTCTAAGCAATTCAAATGTCTCCTGATCCATGTCGGGTTTCTGTGACTGAGATCCATAATATTCATCCGCTTGTTTCTTCTTTGTATATTTATTTTCTCGACCCTTTTTACCTCGATATAATCTGTTTGTGGCCACTTTTATTTGTCTTTTTGTTTCTAAATCTTCTACAATTTTTGGCACAATTTTATCATTACTTATATGATATCTTGTTAATGTTTCTTGTGTATTATTCTGTATAACGGCGGCTGCAATTCTTCCATCATTTATGCCTCTGCAACAAAAATTAATTCGTTTTCCTCCTATTACCTTACAAATAATAGCATTACATGATTCGGCTGCATTATTAGTATATTTCAAAAGAAGACTTTGAGAATATCTGCTCAAATATTCCATTATACTATTTAGTTTCTCGTATAATCCAAAAAATTGTAACCTTGAAACAGTGTTATTTAGAATACTAATCTCATCGCAAGCAAATTCACGTTCTTTACATAATGTGTACTCATCAAAGACATGATTTATTATATTCAAAATGTCAGCATGTAATTGCTGCTCCTTCTCATGCTGTGGTTTTGCTTGCAGACATCGCCTATCAACTGTATTTTCTACTTCACGTCTGATGGCTGTAACATTTGATCTGATTAATTTTCGTAGTTTAACAAACTCAGCATTTCGCAAATACTTTGGATCACTTGCATCTGCTACAGCATACAACTTATTACACATATTTCTGTATAAATGATTAACACATTCAATTTTGTTTACAATAATGCCTTGATCATCATAAGGTTTATTATCTAATACAGCTTTGTGAACATTACTATCATTGTCACCGATTAACGTTCTATAAATGAGTCCTTGTGTTTCGATGCTGTTCTTAAATCCTTCAGCAATGGCGTCACTTTCCATTTTAGTAGAACTTACATTAGAATTAAAATTTTTGTAACATTTATGCAATCGCGGTTCTGTTTTTTTCCGAACTGCAGTATCGCATATTGAACATATTTTATTTCGAACGCCTGCAAAAAGAACCTTTCGAGTTCTATAGCCAATAATTAGACCTACTCCAGATAAAGAGTCAAATCCGTGTCCATAAGTTCTTTTCTTCCAGCAACCATCGGCAACAACTGTAATGTATGGTACTCCATTAATAACATCTCCATTTTGAATGGCAAGTTCTTTTTCAGCATTCGCTGCTTCTAACATACATTCTCGAGCAACATTTATGAAATGTTCTATGACTGAATCTGCGTATTTTCTGTATGTTGTGCTGGACATAGAACGAATGTTCATTGCAGCAGACAATTCCTGCAACTGTGAAAATCCAATTCCAGTTGACATACTACCTACAACTGCAGCTGTATTAATATCTACAGTAGATTCTTCTATTGGCTCTGACCAAATGCTCGTCTTGTAATTACACATGAGACACTTGAAAAAAAATTGAGTCATAAAGCCTTTATTAAGAATTTTATCTATAACAAAATCTAGCAGCGAACACTGCTTTCCTCGTATGTGTTCATGAAAACATTTTTTTAAGGTAGACAAAAAATGTACAATGTTTATAACACGCCGTTCACCTTTTACTATACAAAGTTCTTTCTCTATATTCTTGTCATTCGACTTTTCAGTAATTAAATCAGCACAATAATTAAGTTCGACAGCATCCATTTGTTCGTCTAATCCAGAAAAGTCTTGGTCTTGATAACTTTCATTAGTGCCACTTTTTTCACTTCCGTTGGTTGCACTTTCAGATAATAAACTATCACTGTTTAAATACTTCATATCTTTGTCCATAACTTCAATAATTTCGATACATTCGGAATATTCGGTTTCCGAATTCTGTCTCTGTTCAATATTGATTTCAACATCATTTACTTCCATACTTACCTGCTCCGCATCATTTTCTATGGTTTCATTAATAACATTATTTCTCGCATTTCTTCTCCTGCAATGAAATGACAAAACGTTTAATTATAATGTAGACCTTTAGATAAAAAAAAACATCCGCAGAATTGTTGCATCTTGGAAATATTGAAATTCCTTGACTTTTCCAAGTGCGCAACAACCCCGATTCAGATAATAACGACTATTGGCATCCATACGGTTCACTATATTAGGATTTAATGCAAAAAACCCATACCAAAAAAACCTAATACCAAAAAACCCAAAGCCAAAGAAATTTATTTGTTTAAAAAAATTTTTTATTTATACAGAAGCAGGTTTTTGTTTGTATGTATTACTGTTTAATTTTTTTTGTATTTTTGTAATTGAAATATAATTATTAACAATCATTCTCATATTATATTGAATTTATGAGTCAAATTTATCGAATTCAATCTTAATAAGTCAATTTATCGAATCAAATTAATCAAGTTAATTTATTAAATTATTAAATGTGACTTAAAATGTTCCCATTTATATTTTGTTATATGTAAATGTGATTAGCCGAAATCGAAAACACTAATTTTTTTGGCCGATATGATACAGTATGTTCCAAATGTATTATATTAAATACAAAACTATGTATTTTCTTAAACTTGTATTATATTTAATACAAAATTTGTGTAATATAAAACTGTTTAATATATATAATTATAAACATATTGGTTATAGAAAATTTGACTAGAAAAGTCAGGGAAAAGTTACGAAATATTATTTCTGAAAAAAGCGGCCACCCCGCAAATTGTACATAAATTATTTCAAAATCATGTTAAAATTAGCCCATTATAATTGAAAATGCAGTTTAAAATAACTAAAGCTATTTGATTTAATGCTACAACAATGTCAATTTCAATAATATCAAATTAATCTCAAAGTGAGTCCAAAATAACCCTAAAGTAATCACAAAATTATGTTAAAATGATTCTGAAGTGACATCCAAATTGTATCCAGAATATTTTTGAAATGGTCTTAAAATGATTAAAAAAATATCGCAAACTTGTGATACGAAATATAATATAAAATGAAAGAATCCGTGTAAAACGTTTGGATGCAAATCGTCGCTGACCTAAAAAAACCATTATAATAATTTTTATGTATTTTAAAATCTGAAAATTAATTAAAAATTAGCATTTTGTTAAATTTTATTGTCACATTTTTTCTATAATCTGCAAAATCAATTTTTTCTTATAACAATTGTATGTTGTAAACATATTCGGTTTGTGAAAGTTTCTTAATAAATATATGTATATCACAATAAGAATAAATACACCTGCAAAATCATTTGAAGACTAAAAGCATCTTTTGATGTTCATTTATCAATTATATTAAAAATAAGTCTGAGATCAAGAAATGATAATAAAAGCACTTTAAACTCAAGTAACTAACTTTTATTATAATGCTTAAATGTTTAAACAAGGATCTGGCAATGTCTATTGATTAGAAAGAACTGCACAGAAAACATAAATGGTTGCATATAAAAAGAACAAATTAATAGGTGACAGCACTGAAAGATGTTGATTTAAATATGTATATCTAACAAGTTACAATTTTTATTATATTTATTGTCTTATTATATGAATATTTATTGACTAATTGCATGTTAACATTAAAACGAAACTTATTTTGCAAATAATTTTCTTGATTAAACAAAAGAATGAAAAATAATAAATTAATAAAAATTACTTATTATACATTTTTAAAAACAAGATTTTAAGTTTGATAAAAACAAATAGATGCAATAACTCCAGTGAAAATTATATTTAGTCTTGCTTTTTTCGAATAATCATAGTTTGTATTTGGTCCCTTCAATTTGCACATTATTTTTAAGTTCAGAACAAATATTCCGTCATCGTAAAAAGAAAATGTTCTCATTTTGAGACAAATTTATTGTGTAAAACAAAAAAAAATTTCTAAGAAGATAAATTAATCTATTTTTTTATTTTTCAAAATTATAATTACACGTGCAGCAAAGATAATTAGCTATAATAATTATTAAATTTACGGTAAATATTATTAAACTGGACTGGAAATAGTTCAGTCAATGAAAAGTGATTATATTAACACATATTAATCACGTATTTATTTGAAAGATATTTACTAAATAGTTCCGTAAGAATCACACAATGCTATGCAATGATCTGAAAAGGTGCCCTATCTAAGTAATAGTATTTTTTGTATCAAGGGAGACAAAAACAGAAATTCGCTACCTCGTGCGAAGTTTACAATCCGAGCCGAAGGCGAGGTTTGTAATCACACGAGGAAGGGATTTCTGTTTGTCTCCCATGGTGCAAACGATATTTTTCGTTACGAGGGAACGAAAAAACGCACTTTTCAAAAACCTCCTAGGAGTGAAAAGTGCGTTTTTCGTGGCTGAGTAACGAAAATGATTCTTGAGCAAATGTCGGTAACGGTATCATCTTTTATTGAAACTATTGTAACTATTGAAATTATTGAATATTGACACGAGATCAATTCTCCGGCAAGCGGATTTTTTCAACTACGATAAAAAAAGAGAACGAGAAAATAAAATACAAAATAATAATATACACAAATAATATTGACAAAAGACAGTAAACTTTGAAAAAAAATTTATTAAAATGAAACTAAAACATGAAAGTTTATTAAGTTCTATATCAAATTTTACGGAACTTTTCATGAATATTTATCGAGAAAATATGAGAAAATATTATAGGTGACACTATGTAAATATTAAAAAAATTATGACTTTGTCCTTAGATCAAGGAACACTTCCGTAATTTTTCCGTCAAATTCATTAAGAATTATAAGAACATTGCTTAACGTGTAATCGCCTTTTGCTTTCGACATTTGCAAATATAAGTTTCATAATTCAGTGTTCACACAGTTTTACAGTATCTTTGTTTCACAGTTTGCGTATCTAGTTAAGTGTCTTTTGATATTCAGTATTGTTGCTATAGCGCGAATACGCTGGCGTTAACTTTAGATCTTGCTAAAAATGTAAATAGAGTCAATTTAAGTGTTTATTTGCAAAATACAGATACCAAGAGTTATGGACACATGAGTTGTCATGATAAACTATAAATGTGATATATAGTTTAATAATTAAAATTATAAAAACAAGTGCCTTATGACATTTAGTGTCTTTTTTCAATAAATGTGCCTCAGAAGAAGACATTGTTGTTCGAAAAGACAAGAAAAATGTCTTAAAATTGACTATCATAAGACACTTATTCGTGTAATGTAATGATATGTTAAAATTGTAATGACAAAAATTTTGAGAACCGATTATTGCATAAGAAAGATATTCAATACAATACATTCAATGCAATTAAATCAGTAGAAAATAGTATCAACTAACAATAATTTTAATATGTTAATATTGTTTTGAAATGGATAAATATTTGGAAAACACGTGATTCAGTTAAATGTTTCCATTATAAATAACGTATCACTATTAATGAATGAAGAATTAATTTTCATTCAATAGTTATCTAGTCATTAAATGTTTATTTATTTATTTAAATATAATAATATAAATTATTAATTAATATATCAATATATTAATTAAGAGACACGATATTGTCTCTGACCAAGTTAAAGAAAATCGATCGTGTGTGTTATATTTTTAAATTAAAATGAATGTAATCATAACCCTGAAATATTAAAAGTTTAAATGCAGAATTGGTTTTAATTAAGTTTTTTATTAATAAAATTTCAACATAATTATTATTAATAATGATTAAGTAAAAGCATGTATGGTCATATAAGAAAGAATTAATATTAGAATTCCGTAATATTTGTCCTTAAATCCTCCAAATAATAGTTCTTACATTCTGCAAAAGTAGAAATATTAATTTTATATCTTGGGAAAAGTAGTTATCGAAACGTAAATACAAAACGTAAAATTCGATGTTTTCATTGCGCACGGTGTGAATTATTACGCATAAAAAAAGAGTGTGCAACTTGTCGACCGTCGTGATATCACAAAAGCGATATCGGAGTGCTGACCAGGTATGACTAGCTCTCCGTTTCTCTTTAAACTGATAGTCCTTTTAATGTAATATCACTGATGCACTACAAAAGAATTATTGATTTAATTAAAATCGTAAACAAAAATAAAACATAAAAAATTAAATGTTATTAATTATAAAGAGAACGCTGTTTCTCTATTTAAGTTCCTAGATCACTTCTTTAATTTCTCAAAATACCCATCAAATGCGACATTCTTATTCAAATTTGTATTATTATCTTGAAATTAGGTTTATGATTCCTTTCTTTTCTCAATTAATTAATGATCATAAAAATTAAATTCATTATAATCTCCTGCAACAAGACGACAACCGTTTTGCGACATTGCGAACTTAAGATTAGACGTACGCGTTTCATTTATAATCAATTTCGATGGTTTCGTATTTTTTATTTGTCGCAAAAGCGAAAAATCATAGTCGAAACGCTCTAGCCGAATGAATTATTTGCAATCATGTGTGATAATAAGGAATAATTGTATACAAAACTTTCTAAAAAGTAAATTTCGAGGGTTGTGTTACAGCTGCGCCTATTTTTATATATACAAAACAAACGACAAAATAATTAAAAAAAAGGAATGTATTATAAATTGATGATTTCACATTAAATTCCATCGTACTTTTGGAACTTTGTGTTCACATAGAAAAATGAAATTTAAAAAAGACAAGCTACAATTATAGGTGTTTTAGGAATGTTAATAATTATGGAAAGAAATTATTTTTTCTGTTTTTTAATTCAGATACATTAATTTTGTCACGTTTATAGAAGATTTTTTTTGTATTATTCAAACAGTTTTACTTTTACTTTAATATCTTAGAAAAAGATAACGATATCTATTTATCATTTTTAAAATTACAAAAATATTTTGTAGTAATTGTTGACTAGTCATTGTTGAAATTGGATAATTCTAAAAATGTATATATATTTGTTATTAAATTATAAGGCCAAGAATAATAAAAATAAGTCCAAACATAAAAATATTACTTCCAGTCAAATATAGATATAAGATTTAAAAAAACATTGATTCGAGGAAAAGAATAGCAAAAGTTTTAAAAAATATGTATATACTTTCAAAACGGATTAGTTAAGATAAATGTACTTGTAATTGTAACATTGCGGAAGAAAAACTTCACACAAGTTTTGTAAACTGATAATAAAAAAAATAAATAAGATTTCCTTTTAGATCTTTTGTTTGATATCTATCCATATGTTTCATTCTATTAAAGAGTGACAAGATAAATTTAAAATAATGCAAATATTTTGTTAGAAATTAGATTAATAAAACAATTAAATAATTAATTATTAATGAATAAATAAAGATAAATTATTATTAAGTCAAAAAGCTGACGCCAATACCATATAATTTGTATAATTTTTGATCAAGTGAACCGAAACTATACAATTCGGTATATAAATACGACCTGTATATTTATCAATCTGTTTAAGTAAATAATATTCCTCTTTCTCTTTAATTAATCATACTCCAGGTTAAATCAGTCAAATCATTTTCAAAACGGCCTTGCAAATATAATTAGTAACTTCTGAAATATAAATATTCCAAAATCAAATTTCATACAAAAACAATAAGTCAAATACAACAAATCATACAATAGTATATAACGCAAATAGAGAGACGAAATCAGAAATCCGTTTTTCTAAGCGGACATTCACAGGGAGAAAAAAGGCGCTTTTTATCCCGGAGTGACGAAAAGAAAATTATCACAAACTAAATGCCAATTATACTTAAAACAAAGCAGCGGCAACACCAACTCAGCTCCCATCAATAACAGCATGCAAATAACATTAATCAACACCCAAATAACATAAAAAGATTCTTCAAATTCATTCACTTTTGTAAACATCATATTGTTAAACATCATCATCGTATATAATAATTGAATTTTTATTTATGAACCGAAGACAAATGTTTCTCTTTATTGCACACAACGTTTTAAGGTTAGATCAACAGTCAAAAGCACTTGCTTTAGTAACACGCAGTAGTAGCGCCAATGTTTCAGACTAATTCCGCAGCGTTTCATTCGTACCACGAAATTTGAAAATCTAAATGCAATTAAAATTTCGTAAATAAATAATAAATGCACAGTACAAAAAAGAATGTTTTTTTGTTAACATAATATCGCAATACTAAATACGTAATATAATAAAATATGTTGTAGTAGATTTTAAAATGAATTAAAATAGTAATAAAATGTTATAAATTATACTATAAAGCAAATGTATGAATTAAATCTTATCATTTGTTAATTATGAATTTTTATTCAAATTAAATCTATTGAATACCAATGTAATACATAATTTAACATGTGAGGGGCAAAATGTATTTAATATTCAGTTTCACAATAGCTTGTTTAATAATTTAATACAAATAAAAAGAATTTGAAAAATCTGTTTACCCAGTAAACGAGATATTTTTGAACCGTATTGAGGAAAGTTGCAAAACCGAATACAGGTGCAAAATCTAATTGAAATTTATTCCATCATTAGAAATTCGAATAAGTTTTGACAAGTTCCACCTAGAAACTTATAGAAATAAAGTGTTCTCCAACAATTTTTAATACGACTTTGTATTTCTATTCAGTTTTGCAATTTTTTTCAATACGGTTCAAAATTTTCTCATTTACTGGGTAAATCAATACGATAAGGGAAATGTGATAAATTTGCAGGGTGAAAAAATAGACATTTTTATGATTAATGTTTGATTTAAAAAGCATGGTTTTCATAATAAATCGACAAATTATTTACTTATACATTGCATTTATTTTAATTACTTTAAATTTATTGTAAATGATATTGCTTTTTTTCTCGAAATTATGTTTCATAAGTCAAATTGGAATATATGGATTTCTTGATAATATAAAAGTAACTAAACATTTCATATAGTTTTTTATTGCGATAATTTGCAAAATTCATTGACAATTTGTCAATTAAGTCAAAATTAAAAAACATCCAACTTAGTTAAAAGTCATATTAATTTATGTTATTTTACATAATTATTCTAGCCGATTCTGATAAGGATATTTATCACTAATTTTTTTGAAAATGCCGAAATAAACAAAAATCTCAGGTATTGTTCTAATAATTTGAAAAGTACAAAAATACCTGATTATTGACTTCTTCTTCCGCGACAATCTTCTTTCTGATAAAAGTTTTAATCCCCTTTTTTTCTGATGACCCATTTTTCAACACTGGGTGATTTCTTTGAAATTTGAATTTAAAATAACGAGATAAAAAAATACGTCTATAAATAAGGTTAAATTTGTTTATTCACAGATACTGAATAAAACAAATTATTGCAAATTGTTATAAATGAATTTATTTATGTATATAAATATATTTGCACTCTTGAAAAACAATATTGCAATGCAAAAATAACATTAATTTCGTTATATATTATAATTTTATAATTTTCGTTTGCACTAAGATGTTTTCGGGACAACGGTTAATTGCCCCTTGATTAATATATCCGATTTTCATTTGCACTTCCAGTTTTTACCTATCTGCGCAGGCGCGGTCGGAAGTCGCAACAATGCGTTGGAAAAATGTAAGAGAGAGAAAATGAGAGTATTTTGATGACAGAGAAAAAGTATTTACTCAAAACAAATCTTGTTGTGAAATGTTTAGTGGCGTTTAGTGCGTTGTGATACATATAGACGAAATAAGAAGAACTACTAATAAAAATTAAATCAATGGAGACAAGAAGTAAGTAGAAGAGAATTAAAAATAATTAATGTGTAATTAAAAAAGTACAAAAAAGTTTTTAAAAAATCGTAAGTTTAAATGAAAATATAACGTTATTTTCAGGACGATCCAGCAGTAATCGCAGCAGTCATGTAAGTTCTATATTAGATAAACAAAAATAATAAATAAATAATTATAAATTAATAAGTTTAATGATTTATTTATCAAGAAAGACATATAAATGCTTATTTTAAACATTGATTAGTCATCAAAACATTCTAAATAGATTGTTTACAAATAAAACTACAAATTATACTCAATTGAGTTATTAGTTCAAAATTACAAAATACAACTGAAACTTTTAAGTTATTTGTAGATTACATTAATTAAAAACAATTATTAAAATAATAAAAACTAAATAAAACTATTTGTCAATTAAAATAATAAATCTTTGAATATAAAAATCAATGTATAAAAATAATTAAATCCATGAAAAATGCTTTAAATGTAATCTATTTTCAGTTTTCTTTAGAAAATGAAAAAGAATTTCCGCCCTTAAGAACAAGAGACACAGTATCAATTGGTGCATCCAATGTAAGAATGCCAGTCCAACGGAACAATTGGAAACAAAAAAAAAACGTGAGTAAAAATAAGGAACAACAGCAAGAGCAACAGCGAAAAGTTCAGCAACAAAAACAACAAGGTAATTGCACCTGAACATAAATGTATTTCTTGCAAAATACCAAATTAATTTCTTTTAACAAATGGAAGTATTTTTTAATGATACATATTATATATACATTCTGGTTAGAAGCGCAGAAAAATAATTTATTTCGCACATAATATTTTCTGAAAATATCTCCACTGACAGTCTGTTGACAGTTACGACTAAGGGCTGTAATTCTTAAATTTGAAACCGATATATTTTTGACATTAATAATTGATTGCCAGAAAAATTATTTTGTTACAAATACATAATGTATAAGAATATAAAAAAACATTATATAATTACATTTTTTATAATTTGCAGTAATCACAACTGCTGTAGTGGAAGACCAACGAGAAAAAAACATCCATACTAAGACTGCTGACTCTTCGAACATGAATCAGAAACGAACATCTCAAGAATCAGGTATTCAATACTACTTTTTAAACAGATTGAAAATGTTATAAAGTTTAACCTTAATGTTATAAGTTTTAATCAATACTGCACCAATATGTCGTAATATTTATTACTTAAATATTATTATAATATTCTATATTTAAGAATATTCAAAAATACATAAGTATTATTTATTTAAATGATAATTATTTCGCTTTCAATTGTAGATCAGACTACCAACTTGAAAAGTCATCAAAACAATAAATTTGTCAACAATGATAATATTACTATTGCTGAAGGTCCTTCTGATGGAAAGAAACATCAGCATACTGATTGTCATCGGCGCAGAATTTTGGTTGAGTCTAATAATCAGACAAATTCTACTTGCTCGAGTAGTCCTCGGACTCAGTTGCACAACACATTACAGGAATCTAACATTAATGTTAACAGCGAAAGTATTACTGATGTTGACGATCGTTCTGATGAGCAGGAGAACAACTATGCTGATTGTCGGGAATGCGTAAATTTAGTTGAGCATAATGGTCAGACAAGTTCTACTCGCTCAAGTCATCGTCGGACTCATTCGGAGAAAACATTACAACAGTCTAAAAACATTGCAAACAATCAAAATAAAGATGATCATGTTCAAGGCGTAAATGAGGGAGAAAATAATGTTGAAAACATGATGGTACAAGGTGACAGTGGTCACTATAAGAATTTTGTAAGAGATGACGTTAGGAGTTATTCTAGAGGATACCCGCGTCGTAGATATCAACGTAATAATTACGAGCATTTTCAACGTGGCGGTTTTCATCGTTACAAATCTCATCATGGAGATTTTCGTGGTCGTAATACTCAACGTGATGACTTTCATGGACGCGATTATCAGCGTAACAACTTTCATCGTGGTAGTTACAATCAACGCCAATATTATCATGGTGGTAGACATCGGACTCGCGGTTCACGTTTTCAAACCGAGTTACAACAAAATGTATTGAAAAAGGTTAGTGATATTTATATAATAAGGCAAAAAATTATAACGGATTTATACGATAAAATAGACATATTTTTATGATTATAATTGCTATATGATCCTTCATATTAAAAAAATAAGAAATATATGTCAGAAAACCTTATAAAATAATCTAAATATTAAGATCTGAATAAAAAGTAAAAAATAATAACCCATAAAAAAGATTACAACTTTATGTTTTGAGTCATTGACAATACCATAATTCTATAATTTTATTTATTTTTTTTTTTTACATTTTACTTTTTTTTTTTATTTTTTTTTTATTTTTTGACTTTAACTGAAAAAAAAATTTACATTTACAACACATTTTACTTGTTAAATTTTTGATTGATATGTCAAAAAGATGATTTTTAGAGTTGCATTAAAACAAAATTTAAGTAAAACATCTAATTTTTGTTTATCATTTTACAGATTATAAAAAACGAATTTCGACGTGAAAAAGCTCGACTGAACAAGGAAAATGGAAAGTTCAACCATACACACAATTTTTCTTTCCAGTGCTGCAAATCGCACTGTCATCAATGTCACTGCCATTAAAAAAATAACGCGAGAGTAAAGAGTTCGAAGGAACTTACTTTTATTCAATGTTTTGTTCTATGATTAATTGTGAGTTTCAACATTTTTATATTTTTTTATTTAAATGTGTTTAAGTTTTACCAATGGGTTTTTGAAAAATCGATAACTGAAATACAAACTTATGTACAAATGTAATTATGAAAGTGGATTTTGCTTTATATACTGTAGAATCGAAGAAATCGAAAAAAGAGTAACACGAAGATATATCTGTATAATTTACGATTTAATGTAGTTGCATATTTATATATTGTTGTTCATTTAATATTCTACGAAAAAGTCCGATGAAACATATGTATTACTCTGCGTTTCTCGATTGGTTTAAGCGTTATCAATGTATCCCTTTAAACATACATAATGAATGCATAAATGTAATTATGTTCATGAAAAAAACTTTTTCTATGTAAAATTGTGTAAGAATTATATTTATTTTATTAAAAAGACAATAATCAGTCAAGATATATAATAAACATAAGATTTAAATAGGGTAACATTTATATAAGCAATTTTATTTTCTGGTTTCATTTAATTTTTTATGAATAAGTGCGAGGTGAAACATTTGAATCACATTATTGTTGTTTTTTAAATTTGTTTAAAAGTTACTTATATACACGTAAAAACACGTCAATTGTAATTTAAAGTTATGTTAAGATTAATTTTTGTTTTTCCATAATAAAGAAAATTGTATTATCAGTAGATATGGACATATGTATATGTTATTTGTAACTTCTCTTTGTGTCATGCAATTAAAAAGTGAATAAATTTCTTTAAACTGACTTATTCTGAATAAGTTGTTTTACAAAATAAACTATTCACTACATTTATCAAATCAAATAACTATGCTTTTACAGTACTTTATTTCATACATTAAATATAATATATTTACAAAATATTTAGTTATTTCATAATTATAAAATTCAATATTTGTTTATAATCCAATTTTTAGAATTGAATAATACACCTTTATGATTATCTTAAATATGACATAATTATAGTAAACATTTTTTTAATTAAGAGAGAATTTTTTAAATATATTTTTATATATTATCTCATACTTTTGTATATTAGAATTCAATTTCAAAACTGTACAACCTTTTCTGGGATCAAAGTAAATATTAAAAGAGAAACGATATTGCGCGCCATCTGTCATCTTTTCTCAGATTTATTTTCTTCGATTGATTTTATCGACTTTATGTAAATTATTTAGTTTATTTATTATTTACAAACAAGAAAACGAAAATTCACTTTTCTTTGTCAAATATTAATCAAAAATGAAAAAAAATGTTATAACATTGTTCGTTGAAGTGTGTAGAATCGACGGATACCAATCTTGTAAGTAAATTCAACGTAAATACATAAAATAATAATGAGAAAGTACAACACCTCAATAAGATAAAAAAAAATTATATATTTATACAAATTTGAAAGCATACATCGAATTGTTCATGTTAAAAAATATGATTTCCAAAATTTCATTGAATTTTGATGCAAAACAAGAAAGAAATTTGAGTTTTTGTTTAAGAAGTGACAGTTCATTGTTTGACATCCTCTTAATACCCTAGGACGGAAAGCCATTTACCATGATATATAAAAAGACGATTTTACATATACTTTCTATATACAAAAATAATATAATAAGTTACATGTTATTTAATTACCTATCATGTGAATTGTGTTCTTCAATTCATTGGCTTTCAGAATTTCGAGGGCTCTGACAGGATCTTTATGCACATGTAAAGACTCGACATATTCTGACTTTGCATCTGCATATGCTTGTGCTTTATAAATGAAAGGTGGAATCTTATCACCGAATTCCATATAGTGATTTGCCTCTTTAGAACGTAGAACTTCTGCAGATTGATCAGTATCATGAAGCAATTTTCCAAGTACTCTTCTTTCGGGGTTCCGAAGATATCGCTTTCCGCATGTTCCTTTCTCCGCTGATTCGTGCAACGTGCATATTATTTTGACTATTGTAGTTTGAAAGTTATCAGTCACGCCTTCAATAGTGGTACCACACTGACATGCTCCGGAAAAAAATGCCTTATTTTCACTTCGTAGAATTCTGTGATTATGAAATGAAAAACCACAGGTAATTCGATGCTCTTCCCATAACCTTTTACTAATTGCAGTCTGCAAAACACCTTTTTTAAAAACCGTGTAAGTACTTGTTTTAAGTCGTAATCTTTTCTTGCCACTGTCGTTATATTCTTTTTCTTCTAGAAGATCGTTAAATTCTTCTTTTCTAAAATGAATATCTAATATCTTTGTCTGAAACAAAATAGCATTTAAATATTCTCTATTAAATGTCTCTCAGTGCACAAATGTATACCAATGATATTATCTCTTTATACACATTATGTTAGTTTTTATCATGAAAAAAATTGTATAAACATTTGGAAATTATTGTGTGAAAATATTTGTTCATGTTTATGTATAGAAAATTTGTTGCTATTTTAACTTATGTTACTAAATTAACTTTATATAACTTGTTTAATTAACAATCTTTATAATCTACTTTTCAATATTTATATGCAAAACTATTTGCCTACTTGAAATAAAATATTATTATTAATATTATGACAATATACTGCTAGGTGGTCTTTTTTTTGTGCCCAGTGTATATCTAACTAATATATATAAATATGAAAGTATGTTTGTTTGTTTGTTTGTTCGCTTGTTTGTTTGTTTGTTTGTTTGTTTATTTGTTTGTCTGTTTGTTTGTTTGTTTGTTTGTTCGTGCATCACACAAAATCT
>JABFPJ010001229.1:0-27526 GCA_022817425.1 Gryon sp. ZL-2020 | reverse complement strand
CCTATGGTGGGGACCGCCAATGGGCCCGACCGACGACGCGACGACGACGCGAACAAACGCGGCCCACACTAACTCTTGAATTTATGAAACACGAATCCCAACGGGCAACTTCGCTACCTCTGCGGTCCCGCCACTTGCATGCTCCCTATCTCTTTCAAGGAATCTACTGCGCTTTACGACCTCACGCGATTACGCTATACGTATATTATTGCACGCGGCTCTCAACGTACATCTTACGCGGAATTCACTGTGAAAGCACACGGGTGTTATTATTGCATCTTAATGACGTACGAGCAATACGCTTCCGCGTTGCTCTCGAGCTACTTTGAGACAGGTTTTTTTGATTTCATGCGAATTTTGGATCAGAAAAGCAATCGAACGATCTCAACGAGATAAGAGTTTTGTGAATGCAAGGGATAATGGAGAAATGTAATGATTGAGCCGAAAGTTGTAAATGCGATACTTTGGGCTTTTGAATTATGAAAATTATGATTGCTTTTGCATATATTTTGCTGAGGAAAAAAGTGTGAACTTAGCATGTGTTATTTAAAGTTATAATAAATTTTATTGCAATTTTGAGGAACTTAGATTTGTTTAATATGCACCCAGAGAAAAGAGTCATGAAAATTTACTATGTTTTATAGTAGTTTGGGAATTTTTGCAAAAGAGTATAAATTTTACTATGTTTCAGAGTAAATTTCAATGTAAACATAGTACATTTCAACGAAAACATGGTAAAATTCATTTCAAAACATAGTAAAATTTATATTCTTTTGCAAAAATTCCCAAACTCTAGTTTTGTTACTCCAATGAGGTTTCGTTATACTTTTATTATGGCACATCTATTTGATAATAATTAATACTAATGAAACTTTATAATTGAGAATTGCTATGACATATACAAATCTTTGTATAATCAAGTGACTAAGACATCAAATTTTAATGAAGAAACTGTAAAAGTTTGAAAACAACAAAGTAATTGCAATTACATTTTATTCCGAACTAGAAATAGTGATTCTAATTAGCATCAGATTTATCGAATTTGGAATGAATAGGATTATATCCATATCATGTATTACTTGATAAACTGTTCCTGATTTAAAATCAATGGCTCAGATCACGGGCGAGAAGAGCAAAGGATGATTTGGTTAGGAAATTAGGGCGAACGCTTACAATTACTTAATCTATTAATAGACTTAGTCAATTTCAAATTAAATATAGTACCGTGCAAATATCAGCATATAATGTGAAATGTTGATATATATGCACTACGTATATGTTATGCCAAACAAAATACTTAATACAATTAGTAGAATAGATCTTTAATAAGATGTACAAATAAACGTATTTTAAAAGTATAAAATTTATAAACTGTCTGCGGAAATTGGACGTATAATCATGAATGGAAATGAATGTTTCTATTATAAATCCAATGATTGAAGAATACGCAATCTCGAACCAAATGAGGCCTCACATAAAAATATCTTAATGAAGGCAAACAAACTAATAAGTTTGAGCCATCTCACTGTAAGTTGTTCCTAGAATTCGATTTTCAAATTCATCCCAGCTCCACCAATATCTCTCAACTGCTTTTGCAAACCGGAAGGATCCGGCAAAAATTGGGCACCAGGCCACACACACGCATTCGTGCATTCTAATAACAGCAGCAGATGTAACTGAACGCTTATTAGCTATGCATATGCCTAAATCCGATTCTAGGCTGGTGTCTGTGTGTATGTGTTGGTTAACAAGACATCTATATTATAATGCCTTGTGCCGAAAATGCATATAAGGCCCGGCCCCGCCACCAAATAAAGGAGGTTACAGCACAACATTAGCCAAGGGCCTGTTTCCAGAAAGTCGGAGCGGTGGGGAGAAGACACACAGCGAACCGACGAACAAGCCAAGCAAAGGAAGGAAGGAAGAATCGAGAGGCCTGAGGATAAGGAGACGAGAGGAGCTACTCCGAACGCGGACCACCGTGAAAGAGACTCGCGCTCCGCAAACCCATTCCACCCGACAAGTAGTATGAATCTCCTTCCTCTTTCTTCCCATGATTGCAAAGCATTTGACCCTCTCGGTTCCACCGAGACTTTTCTTGCCTTTACAACCCAACTGCCAATAACCGCAAACACGTAATTTTCTGCAGCGCCTATCATACGTATTGCTAGACCCTTTTTCAGCTTCTAACCAGGTGGAATTTATGACGAGGAAACGCGAGCCAAATGACGGCGCGCAGGGCCCACCAGCGAGTTCACGAAAAATGCTTCTACCCCACTAATATTTTATACTCTTTCCATCTTTCTCCTTTCAGTTCTTTCATCTTTTCTCCACATATATATTTACTTTTTGTTCTTTTCTCCCATCTCTCATCCAATCGCAAAATCTACTGGATTAACCTTACGGGCGCCAACAGACTAACACAACTAGCACACACAAAAAAAGCACAAGCTTGCAAGTGATTGATCGAAACGCGATTACTTACACCTGCACGGCAGGTGTAGCTTGATCGCCGGCGACAATTATTATCCGCTAATTGCGATGCCGTCGCCGGAGGCCGTCGCGTCAGCCTCGGCCAACTTGATTTGCTTCTGTTTCTGGGAGTTGCCCGAGCGATCGATTTTTGTCGATTGTCTAAGAAACTCACATCGGGTTTTGTTTCTTGGGTGTCGCACAGGACAATTTATTACGATGCTACTTAACTAATTGATTCTTGACTTCGAAAGAAGTTGAAGTCAATTTCAGATGGCCGTACGAAAAGCTACAGCTGTTCTCAGTTTTGAACGTTTTTTTCTGTTCGGGATATTCATGAGCATGAGAGATGGGTATCTTAATTTTAAGAAGACAGTGAGCTTTGTTGATAGATAAGTTGAGAATGAGTATTGATTTTATGGCAGACATAATCAGCTTGATTGATGGAAATAAGGAATTTTCAAATTTGTAAATTACACGTCATCTTTGTTCTATAAGATACACTTTTGAAATGAATGTTTTTAATTATTAATTTAAAAACTTTTGAGAGTTATTTTAACAGTTTGTAGCTTCAATATACTTTATAATTAATCATTAAAATTAAAATTTAAGATCTAGATTTGTTTTAAACAAGCACTATCTTAGTTTGAAAGCTCGGCAAATTCAAATCGCTTTGTTTTTACAACATTTTCTCCAACTTTAGCAACGTTAAAGGAAAATTAATTGTTTTGGAATAAAAATGTCGACTGAGTTGAAAAGAGCCTTGTCATAGAAATAGATCAAGAATTTATAAAGCAAAAAGAATCGAACTAGAAAGGGTTTGGGGAAAAAAGCGGAACGAAAAAAGCGAAGCGATGACACTGCGAGTAGATGAGACCGAATGAATAAGTATCGCCAAGATACGGTCGGGTCATGGAATCGCTTAGCCAGGATGCCTTAACAAGTACAATGCTTAAGCTCGCTTTGGAATGACGTTGCATTATCGCCATTTCCAAACCAGCCACGGGATTTCCATGTTCGCGGTCGCGTTCAAGCGAACAGCGCTTACATTGAAAGACGATCACATCGTTACTCCAAAACTTAACAATTCTCCTAAAATCTTCTTTTTTCTTTTATGTAATTATGGATAAAAGTCATATTTTCAACTCGTATGATCAAGCGAATTTTATATAAAATATAAAATTAATATTTGTTACAAATATAAATAGTTATCATAAAAATTCTCTTTTCCTTTCTATATGATTGCAATTTTATAATTATTTATATTATTGTTATCAAGAAATATAAAAAGATATAATATAATAATAAAAAAATTACTTTTATAAGGATATATCTTTAAAAAATTACCCTAGTAGAATAGTAAAATTAGTATAAATAGTATAATATTCAAAAGAAAAAAGTTTCTTATTCAAAAGTCTGGATATAATATGGATCCGGATGTTATTTGCCAGATTCAATCCAGACTGATTTTTACATTATTACACTATATTGTTACATTTATACAAAATGTCTACCTAGATTCGTCTTCTTTATTGTAGTTTCACACTGGAAGGCAACGAGATGAGCTCAAGTCCGTAATTTTACATCGTGTGCGAGTAAAAAGTCGAGAAAACATTGTTTTCTCGTAAACCACAAATATAATTTAGCCGCAACAGCGCGCAATTTTCTGTTGTCATGTTCAATTCCAACGAGCGTGCTGATAACACGTAGTGAGGGTTCTGAAATTAACGATTTTGTGCACGGTAATAAAACTCCAACGTGCAAAAAGAAATAAGCTGACCAAGTGTCTTATTGCATTTTGTTATAAGCGCTGAATTTCGCGGGATAAAAGTTGCATTGTTCGCGAATGAATCGATTTCTTCTTTTTTTCTTCTTTTTTTGTCATCATGACGTGGTATTAAATAACGAGACAAGACGTCCACCAACGCCATGACTTCATAACTGACGATGCAGCTCTCGCCGGAGAGTTTCAAAGAGTTTATTTACTTGGTAGTTGAAGAGAACAAGCGTTGCCAAGTATTACATCACGAGCAATCGCCGTAACTTCTTACTCATACTGCGGTGGCTTCGGTGCAACAAGCTAATTGCCGCATCGGTCACGAATTTTTTTACCTCCCCTTCTTTGTGCGCTAGTCAAGATGTACATAAAACGCACTATGTCAAGAACACCTTCGAATGAAAGTAACTCGATGAAAAAATTTAACAGAAAAAGTGTACACTTTTTCTATTGAAAATGTGTATTGGCTTTGTTCGAAATGGTATAAGGAAAGCATGTTTTCCTATTACTGGTACTATTTCACTTTTGAAATGAAAAGAGAAAAAAAAAGGTTAAAATGGTACTGTTTACTGACCTGTTTAATACATTTCAATGACCAGGAAAACGCTACCAGAGCTGCAGTGACGATGGAAAATCTGCAAAGAAAAAAATAGTACTTTATTTGTATGTTCAAATATGAATAGTTATATCTTTATGACAAAAGTAACCGTAGATAATAGTGTAATATAAAGAATAATGGATTTTAGACAAGTTTCAAAGATCATTTCTGGCAAAATTTTCAAGGTTTTATTCAAAAAACATTTTCAAATAAATGTTTTGTATGTTCATTTGTTTAATATTCAAAAACAAAAATTCTAACGAAAATCGTGCAACAATTTTGTGTTGTTATATTTATTTATTTTTTTTTTTTTTTTTTATAAATGCAAATCTGCTTGAACCTATAACGCATTCGATTTTCCTTCAAAGTATGTTAATAGTACTCGACTGGTGTACGAGGAGTTAAAGTGATCAAACAAATTGAAATCTGTATCTCTAATCCGATCCGCTTTATCCTCAAATAATAGTTAGCTATAGTCTTGATGCTGTATAAGCTTGATTCTTGGAGAGCTTTGAACGTAACGTCACACGTAAAACCGTTCCTCTCTCTCTCCCTCTCTCTCCCTCTCTTTCTCTATCCTTCTCATTTCATCTTTCTTTCTCTTTTTCTATCTTACAAAACGACAGACGTGGCTCGAATGACAGGAACGTGTATATATGCGCTTAAAGTAAAGCTCGCAAATAGCTGCCTCGGCGAGTTATACGCCGCCAGTTTCATCCCCTTTCGCGTCGTACGGTGTCATCGTCAGAGGGCGCTGCGGTTGACACAGAATAACACCCCCCTGCGTCCTCCCCCCCGATGAAGTTAGCTCCGGATCACGAAGCGCCGCTCCTGGCAACCGCTCGGTTGTTTCATCCCCCTTACGGCGCGTAGCCTCTGACGGGATATTCCCTCGTTTCATACAAACAAAACAGTGTCTCAATCAGCCACCCTCTCGCTTTGAGCGACTTAACCCGGCGCGCCTCCACTTTGACCCGTTACTTCTGACTTCGAATTCGCCGGGTGGAGAAGAACATCGAGCCACTAAATTTCGCGGCATTTAAAATTTAAATTTTATTTGATTATATTTGAATGTGATTTTGCGAGCCGGGAATAACACAACCTGCAGCCTGACTGCTGCATGCGCGTCGTTGCCGTCACCGCATCCGCCCCCGCAAACCAACGACTCTTTTTATTGCACACTTTTCTTCCTCTCCCTAAGCCGCTAAAAAGGAGATAGATGATTCTTTCTCAAGAATTACGATGTTGCTTTTACTTGAAATTATTACTATTTGTACATAAACTTTACAAATGACAAGATATACAGATTTTGGATAATATGTTGCTCGTTTTGGATTTTAACACTTTTAGAAATCTTTTTTTTATTCAACAACATTAACCTTAGATCTAAAAACTTAATACGGTTTATTATTTTTATATAAATTGTGAAACATTCTTTATTAAGAAATATATACCTACGCGGACGAAAATATACTTTCAAAATATATATTGAAGTATATGATTTTTTGCCGTCTTACGTATATAAAATATATACTAAATATGTTATTTTATATATTTCAGTATTATATATTTTATATATTTCAATATTAGATTTATATGGGGCATTCCACGTCAAGACAACCCAAAATAAAAAGTGATGTTTCTCAAAAATGCTGAAATTGTAGTATATAATAGTACTACTGGAAACAATAATTATGCTATTTTCGTTAATTTTTTAATTCGATTATTATCTATGTAAATCCATTATTTGAAAAAGGCAAAATCGAAAACGTGAATATTTCAAAAAAATATAACTAAAAAAATATAAATCGCACAAAAAAAAGTTAAATAGAAAAATATTATGCAAAAAAAGAACTTTTTTAACAAAAATATAAGACGGAATAAAATGGAATGAAAAAATATTTTTTCATTCCATTTTTCTTTAGTTTTTTGTTATAAACAATATATAAAACAATATTAAAGTATGATAATCTCAATCGATTTGGTTCAATATTTTTTGAAATCATCTTTGGGAAGTGTAGAATAAGTAGTTAAAATTGTATAATGGGCCGCAATTTATTTTTAGAGTTATAAATTATTTCAAATTAATATAAATGCAGTATAAAGAGAAATAACTAAAAAAGCCATATATTGCGTTTATATCAGTTTGTAAATAGCTTATATAACTTCCAAAATATCTAACGACCCACCATTAAATTTTAACCACTTGTTCAAAACTTCCTACAAATGATCTCAGAAAAATTTTGAAGGAAATCGATTGAGACTATCATACTTAAATATTGTTTTTGATATTGTTTATAACAAAAAATTAAGAAAAAATGGGATGAAAAAATTGGTAATATTTTTTTTTAAAGTCCTTTTTTTGTCATTAAGACACCTATTTAGCTTTCCTTTCTGCGATTTATAATTTTCAAGTTATAGTTTTTTGAAACATTCATATTTCAAAAACAATCACTTTTTATTTTGGGTCGTCTCGGAGTAGAATGCCCCATATATTTTTGTAAATATATTTTAAAAATATGTAAAAAATATATATCGTTTATACAATTTCTTGCCGCAAATATATTTTTCCCATAAAAATATATTTGATATATATTTTAGAAATACATTTTCGTCCATGTGGGTTTGATGCAATTTGTAAGAATGATAAAAAAGTAATAAAGTAATAAAAAACTGATCGTGTTACTTATTTAATAATTGACTTTTGTTTGCTAAAAAGAGCGTCCAATATGTCAACATTTAGCAGTCACCATTGGTTGGCGATGTTTGATTATTAAAACGACAATCGGTAGGTCACGTTCGCTGCTGGAGCATGTTACTCGAGACCCAACGCTCGTTATCGTGTTGATTATCGTCGCCACTCGCGGTCATGTCAATTCGATTTCGATTTTTATTCATCCCAGGACACGCCACAGCGTGTATGAATCAGCCAGGCATTTTAGTTGACGCGGGGAATAGAGGTGCGGTACCCACGTTCAATGCGCCATAAATATTAATCACCTCTCTCAGCTTATTATGTCCTCCGACTTTGGCTTCCCTTTCTTTCAAACCATCAAACCATTCGATACGTGAACATTCCAAGCAAACAAACAACCAATTACATTGCTTAAATATTAACCACTAATTTATCTTTCCCACAAGTTCAGTATCAATGATCTCGACCTACTGTGGACTGCGCGATATCGCAGGTCTATCTGCAAAAAGGTTTCGAATTCGCATGCAAAGTTTCTGCGCCACGATATGACATCGCGGCGCAAAAAAAAGGCAATAGCGATATATATACAAACGTATATAAATCGCCAGCGATTATTTATGACGTCCAACGTGGGAAAGTGGCCACCGCATTTAGGATATACGCGAGAGATCCTTTGAGAGCTGTGTGTGTATGTATGTGTGTGTTGTGGCAAATGTACGGCAAGTGTGTTTTGTGATTTTCCTTCACGTCTGAAGTTGGTTTTTAGCTCAGGGAAAAACAGGCATCGCTGTCGAGTCCGTCAAGCAGCGAGTCTCGAAAGGGATTCAAGGAGAAATTAATTAGTTCAGGGTTGCCAAAAAAGAGTTCAAAGCAAGTGGATTGAGTTGGTTTCAGCGACATATAATGTGCTAGACAGAGAGAGAGCGAAATATATTTATTTCGTTAGCCGTGATTTTTGGTTGAGTTTTGTTTTCGAGTTGAATATAAATGCTGCAGGCAAAAAAAATCTGATAAAATGCAAGAGAACACTTTTTTTTAATTCATTTTTAATATTCTTTCGTGTTTTTCTTCGTTTGATATGTACTTTAATAAATATTAATCATTAAATGATAAGTTGAATTGAAAATATTTAATTTAGATATAAATTTTAATTCCCGTGTTGTGTAGTGTTTTTGCAACTTTTCATATTGCATTCAATTCATCACCATGAAACATTTTCCTCGAACAAAAAAGTCATAATATGCACCATAAACGATCAGAAGCCAGTCATGATTATCATTCCATGCACTCGTACCCTTGATTACACTGAATCATACGTTACAGGAAGCGCAAAACCTGCTCTTTCGCGACACAAGTATATCCAGAATAACGCGCTGCGGAGAAAAAAATTGAAGGGCTACAATTGCAAGAAGCGTTCGTTTGACGCGACAACCGATACCAGCTCGTTAACGCCGCGGACGTAATACCGTTAATTAAAAGCATTAAATCAGAGTTTATTATTTGCCGCACGTGAAGCGCGTGCGTAAGCGCGCGGACAAGAAAAACGCATCACGTAATGGGCAAGTCAATCACCTAATCGCGCGCGCAATTGACGCGATCAAAACTATAATCCTTTTATCACAACTTAGGAATAAATGTTTAATATAAGTAATATTTAACGAATTTCTTGTAGAAAGTGAAATATTTCACTACGTTTTGTAATATATGTTCCTATATGTTCTTATATGTTCTTATATCTATCATATAATATTTTGCATATTAAACAGTGATTTTACTTTAGTAGAATTGTGAACTTGACTGTAGCTGGTGCCTTCTCGGGCATACACTGTTTCAATCCTACATACACTACAAAAACAAGTGTCTCAATCATCAAAAATGTCTCAAAATGAGATACTTGTTTTCGTAGTGTAGGACTAACTTTGGTCCTATATAGGATTTTTGTAGGACTTACATTGATTTGAATCGATAACCTATAAATTACCTAGTTAGGTATCCCTAATATGGATCTAACGAGGCCTACCTGGTATTGGATATTTGATGAAATCGAATGCTGACATACCTAAATCTTAACACATTGTATATGGAATATTGCACAAGTATATTTAATTTACGTCAGTTGCAATAAATATACATGAATTTAAAAAAAGAACTGTATTTTTCAATTAAAGTGCGATTGTAAATGACTGAAGGAAATGAATAGTGTTTAGGTCAGAACAATTCTTTAAGATTACAGTTTTTTATTTAAAATTCTAGTTGTTGTACTTAAAAAATATATACAAAATGTAAGTTTATAGACTATGCAATCATTTACACTCGAAGTTTAATATTATAGTATATACACACTGTAATATTATAATTTTTATTTTTCAAGCATATTTACTATAAAATGTACTTTAAAATTACAGTTTTTTTACACTGCAGGTACACCTGGGTTTAGTCAATATTTATGTAAAATATTTTTTTCAACAAATCATTATAGAAAATGGAATCCAAGACATGAATTTAAAAGTTGAACATTTTACGGAATGAACTGCGAAGACTTTTAATGCAATATTTTGTAAACTTCAATTTCACTTTACTAGTGAATAAATAGGACTTACACGATTTGCTCAGAAAACTTTGTATACATGCAATATATAGGTATAGGCGTTTCATATACCCGTATTGGACCTCAATATTGAGGACTCAACTCCCCTAGTAAAAATTTCGTGAGGCGGTCCATAGTTTTTCTGTTAATTTTGTCATGATTTTTATTTTTGATAGTTATAAATTATATTTTAAATAATAATATGTTTCATATATTGTTTGATTAAATTATCAATGAATTGAAGCAATAGTGTATCAAATTATGTTTTACCATGTCTACATTGACTTGCACTTTTATTAATATTTTATCTAATAAAAATAATGGACAAATTTTCACTTATTCTAATACTGACTTTCATCTCTACACAAAGAAAAAATGTCATAACGTTTTTTCTTTGTGTAGAGATTCGGCTCATTTTTATCTTATAACATCTGTTTTATATTGCACTTCATTCATTCGTATTTTCTTGTACTCGAAAATGTATTTTATTTTAAAGTATTAACTATTTGGAGAACCTTTTTTCTGTGACGTAATTATTATTCGAAAAAGAAATTCAAAATTTCAGTCATTCGTAGGACATCGTACAGAACAGTCTCCAAATTTTCTTTTACTTTACGTTAAAAATACGTGTTTCTTTTCAAGTGTTAATTGTTGGAAATTTGTTGTTGTGTATATGTGTTGTTGTTATGTGATTATTTAGTGCAATTTATCAAGATTGATACAATTATGGCGCAAAATAATGATGGTGTGTTAATAATAATATCAAAAACATATGTGCAAAAATAATAATTATATTATATATATTCGTATCAAATAAAAAAATCATGTATACAAAATTATATAGTGCATTTGTTCTAAAAATCCCATCCACTAACAAAACAAATTATTTAAACCTTCTTTATTTTTTTCTATCTTGATATTAATATTTGATTATATTATATTTATTATTACTAATATTATTTATTCCTATTATTATTGGCAAAGACCAGTTTTCTTTATAGCGCCTTACAAGGCCGCCTTATGAGGCCCTTACGAGACTGCCTTATGAGCGCCTTCTCAGTCCTGCGTTGTTAGCGCCATGCAGGATAAAACTCAACACTGTTTTACAAATTGATCATATTCAAAAATGTGCGATACTATATAATGTAACATATTTTAAAGCCAATTCTTAAATATTTCAAGTATAAGTATTGCAAACTTTCCTGTAATTAGAGCTATATTTGATATACGCATAGCTAATTTTGTTAGTACGTTTCCCTCTGTGTATATAAGTAGATTTTTTCAAGCATATTCAAATAAATATCTCATTCATGTATCCCTTAAAATAAACATCGATTACATGCGTATCCAAAACAGTATTATCCAAATTTCAAGTATATATTTGCATATTCATATAACAGGCGCTGTGCTAAATGCCTGACAAACTAAATTTAAAGTGTAACAGATTCATCTCGTTGTCATTTCTCACCGTTTGGCAAATATTGTCGCTGACGCTGTGAAAGATTCAGCTGCAGGTATTTATGCGCGCGTAATTACGCCAGTGGGTGTGCAAACATGTCGCACTTCAAGAGCGACCATCTGCCGCGAAACTTGTAATTATTGGCGAGAAACTCATAATAGTTAATTGGAACGTTATTTGTGAATGGTAATATTTTAGGAGGTTTCGGTGATGTATAAAAGTTCTGCTGCTACGGAGTTAGTGTCTTTTGTTATAAAAATAATGTTTCTTAGTAAATAATAATTATTAATGAACCAGAGCGAAATTTTATAATTCTAGGAGAAACTTTTAAAATACAAACAATATTTTGTAAATAGTTATTTTATAAAATAATTATTTTTTCATTCTTTTTCAAAAATATTTTGTTAATATTATAACTTTGCTATGGAACTGCAAAACATAACTCTTTTTACAAATATTTACGTAAAAATTTATTAAATTGTAATAGAAAATATTAACTTTGCTTCAATGGATTTATATGATAAAAGAAATAAAGTGAAGCATCATTTTTGAGAGGAAGTGTGTTAATGCAACAAATCTTTATTGCAGAGAAAATAAACATAGAAAATAAACAACTGCGACGAAGTGGAATCGAAGTACGATCATACGAAGTTGAACGATTTTCTTCACTAAGATATTAAATGGATGCGCGTGCCGCTAATTGCATAGTCTGCATTGGCATTATCATGAATGACTTTATCTAAGAATTACTGACACGCTCATATTATATTACATGTCCTTGCAGTAGATTCTATGAGATAGGATGAATATTTTTTTGTAACTTCATTCAATGCAATATCAACTTCATCCGCATTTCTTCATAGTCGATATGAATCGAGCATTTCATAGAAAAATAGCAGTTTTATTACTGACAGGGTAAATGACATGTTATTTATTATTTATCAATGCTATAGATACAATGTTATAATAAAATAAGTTAAGTTAATGTTTCGTTTATTTCGTACTGTTATTTAATTTGACTTTAGTTTACATGCATGTATATTAAAGTTACAAACAAAACATTAAATTATCACATATAAATAATCATAGAAGTTATTCATTATTAACTTTGCAATAACTCAATTTAATAATAATAACTAATTAATAATTTTGAGAAAAATAAATCTGAAGAATTCGTAAAAAAAATCTGAAATATTTCTGAATTCAAATAAATATCATCTACAACCGTGCACGTATTACAACTTGTCTAACCCTTCTAACTACAAAAATGTCTGAATTTAAAATTTGCGGACCCCGTGAGTTGTTGAGCAATCCAGTAGAGGGCTGTAGCTCCCATTCAGGGACCCTCGAGATTTGAAAATAAATAAAAATAAAACGCAAAAAGAGGACGAAAATAAAAAACAAGTGTCCCCTTAGGGGGGGTTTTTCAAGGGAGGATCAGCGGGGACACGTGAGGGACGTCAAGAGACGAGAAGAGAAGCACAGGGTCCTTCGCACGTCGAGGGAGAAAGAAGAGACGGGCCGTAGGATCGGAAGATCTCGCAGAGGTGTGGCTATGCGAGAGGTTCTTCTGAGCTCTGGTTGGTTCGAAAACGACGGGAGGCCTAACCGTGGGTTTTTAAGCCTCCGAGTTGTACTCCCCCCTCCCCCCCTCTGTGAGTCCGGATTAGCGTCCTCTCGCTTTCTTCGTGGCGTCTTTCTCTGTCGTAGGTGTCGAAGCGCGCCTCACTCGCGGAACGTAGAATTACTCGGCTATCGAGATCGCCAGATAGCTCCAGAAATCATAGCGGCCACCCACGTCTGCGCCTGCTATTGGTACCGGTATCATCCAAGCCGCCGATGTACCCGTGTCCGTGTACACCAACACAGAAACCTGCTATACTTTATATACGAAATTGTTTTCCAGACAGAGATTGTGTATATAAACTTTTACAGTATATATATGTATATATATCTAAATTATTTATACTGATACGTCGCCTAGTTTATAGTCTGTAAAACCGTGAACATATGTCACCTTATTTGAAACATTTGTTGAAATAGTAGAATAAAAGACTTAGTTGTTAATTTATGCATCATAGATGTATATATAGGCAAATTTAATTAAAGTACTGTTTATTCTGCAAACATGTATAGTCCAGTTGTGACGTATAATTTAAGTTTAATTTAATTAGTTATAATTCGTAACACTTTTTATATGTATGATGTATAAACATTGATTATTATTCTTGTAAATTTGTTATTAATATAACTGAAGAACATATCTGAAGGTATAGTTGGAAATACTACTTATAATCATAAAAAATAAAAAATTGCTGAAATTCGAACTTGATTAGATACACTTTTATATTGTTTCAAAAGATATATAAATGAAATTATTTTAATTGCAGTATAATAAAACGTGCTATGAATTGGGAACAAATTCAACTATTGAACATAAAACTGAACATTACAGACATTTTTTTATTATAAAAATATCTAAAATCTCTTTGTACTTGTCGCAAATTTAATTTCCAAGGTATTCTTCATTGAATATACATAACATACATACAGATCTGTCTCGAATCATAATGATCTCGGAGAAACGTGAAGGTCACACGGAAGAAAGTGTGTTCGTCACAAATAACGCGCAATACTGTGTCAGGGGTCGGACGAGGTAACAGACTTGATGGATAAGTATGACATTAGACGCAGGACAAAAAGATGATGGCAGATATGATGCGAGATTATGTTGTAACTGCTGCTTGAGACGAGTTATTAACGGAATAATCCAGTCGCTTGACAAGTTAAATCGACATAAGGTGCACGAAGGTGTTGTCTTTGCTATCTTTGTTTTTGGATTTGACAAATTTTTTCGTTTTCATTAAAATTAATTTCAGTGATTTAACATTGTCCAATATTTTTAAATTCCATGACATGTTATGCCATAGAATTACAATCATTTTAGTACTAATAATTAACTTATGTTCAAGTAAACAATTTAAATAATGCGTTACTTGTTGAAAAAGTTACAGAAGTCATATGTTGAAGATTCTATTACAAATTTTGATGATTTAACCCATTTTCTTCACACTCTTACGAATGATTGAATTAAATAAGAATAACTCTGTTTTTAACCTAAATTTCTTACCGTTAAAGCAATCTTCTATTTAATATAAAAAAAATTCACTGAAAATGAACTGGATTATAAGTATATTAATTATATTTTTTATGTTTCCGAAATATTGATAAGAATCCATTTATATTAAATAGACAGTTTTGAGAGTGCAATCTAATGCACTGAAAGTTTAAAGTTTAAACTTTAAACATTAAGTTAGTATTAATCATCTAAGTGGTACTTTTAAAATTGTCGAAATTATTTGGAAATAAACATTTATAAATGAAAGTAACATGTTGAAATAATAACATGAACACAATGCCCCTTATGGAATGTATTATTAAAAAATGTATTATTAGCAAACCATATAACATTGTGCCACTTTTTATATATGTAAAATATATTTTAAATATATTTTTTATATTTTAAATATATGTTAGCGTAAACTTTTGTGTATTTCTATACATATATTGTAACATAATACGTATTTCAGTAATATATAGTAAATAAATAAAAATATATAACTTATTGCTGGAAATGTATTTTATATATTTTTAATATATTTTTGCTAATTCTTAATATATTTTGATTTATAATTATCATATTTAATGATAAATATAGATCAACTATATTTATTGATAAGGTTTATAATAATCTATAGATTATTATAAACCAATTTATAATATAAATATAAGTATATTTTTTTTTAATTTAGGATAATAAATATATGAAAAATAGAAAGACTTAATTAAATATTTGCATTGTTAACTTGATTGACTAAGTACTTACAACAGCTATAGACATTTTTAAAAGAGATTTATTTTGAATTAGGTATAAAATCAAGTAATTACCTTTTTAATTTTGGAGATGTTGAAAAGTTGAATACTTTAAATTATTAGGACCTTTACTAAATATTTTTCATTAAATACTAAAACTTTTTATTTTTATTTAATGTACCAGTAACTTCCGTTGACATATCTGTTAATTAGTTTTACTCATGAAGTCCTTTCAGCTCTGTAAGTTTTATTACATATAAACACCTCTCAACATATGTCAAACAGTTATATCACAAATGTTTATATATATATTTCAAATAAAAAATATGAGTCGGTATTACTATATAATGTACAGTAAACAGTATTATCTCACTAAACATTTTTAAACATCACTTAAAAACAGAAAACCATAATTCTACAAAAAAATTTTAATTGTAACATTTGCTAATTTCATTAATTGTATTGTATTACTCTATATTTAAGTACACTCAAAAACAAGATTTATTAATATTTACTAGAATTATAGGAAAATGTACCATACCATAAAGGAATTAAAACGTATCGGATCACATGTTAATAAAATTCCTATACCAATATAACGTTTTGGAGTAAATTTTATTATAAACATAATAAAAATTTTGGAAAACTTTCCCAATTTATATTATATTAATATAGAATTTTTTTTGAATATGTTATCCTATACGTCTTGATTCTTAGGTAGTATAGAACTTTTTCCTATAACTCTTGTAAAATTTGTAATATTCGTGTAACGAATTTAAAACTATCGAATATATATATTATTACTATTATACTAACTCTCGAAAATATATTTTTATACTTAAATATCAACAGATAATTTATGTGCTTAATATCGAAACACAGAAGCAATGCCATTCAAACGCTATCTTATACTATCAAACATTAAATAACTTAATGGAGAAATTGAGAGAAAAAATGAAGAAATACAGTATGACACTGAAAGGGTTATTGAATAAACAACAAATAGAAAGTCCAGTGTTGCATTTTGCACTAACATTAATGTATTATGCGCGTTACCTATAGCGCAAGTTGTGCGATAAACGACGGCTGAAGTCGCAGTTGATGTGTGTAGCTTATTCTCAAGCGACTATAAGCACATATTCCCACAATAGCATAATGTCGAAGACAAATCAAATCGATCGTTGCTAAAGCAATCGTGGAAACAGCATAATGCTTGCGCATTACCCTTAGCGGCTCATACAGACCAGATGTTAGTAATTTATTATCAATATTTTCAACGTTGACATAGATAGTGACAGAAGCTTGTAGAAACTTGTATCAGTGTCTAATTTCGTGCAATTATATGTCTATGAAATCTTTACATGCAATAAAAAAACCATTTTTTTTCGTCAAAGTAGTACATTTAATATACGTACATCTATTAATAGAGACCAAATTATATATAAAAACTTTTTTACTTTGATGACATATAGTGACCTTTAATTGCTTGTTATTCGCTTAGTTAGGAATATCTTTATTTTTTATTTCAATTTTGTATGAAAATCTATAATTGGAGATTCGTTTACGAATAATACATGTACGTGTGAAAATGTATATACATTTCTTAAATCTTTGTATGTACAAAGATTTTAGATAAAGTTCTTTGTAGAATATACGATATAGAAAAAAATAAAGTGTAGGAAAAATTAAAATATTTGCAAATTTCAAATACCTGTTTAACTAATATTAATAAATGTCTTCATTTTTTAATCACTTGGAACAATTAATAATCTTAAACAGAACACATGTTCTGGAAAAGTTTGCCTACTTTAAAATGGCGATAATTTTGGTTCTATCGAATTTTGACGTTCTTTTTTTTAATCAAGCGTAGAACCTTCCACTTTAAGACGCTTTTATTGAAAAGTCAGTTTGCTTTATTATTAGATGGACAAAAATGCGAAAATTAAGACAACTTTTTTGTTTAAAATGTAAAACGTTCATAGCGGCTACCCATAAACTTTCTTTTTTCTGAAAAATGTGCAAACAAGAACATTAAATTCGTTGCTTAGATAAAAAGTTATGATCATTTTTACATTAAATGCATATTCAAATTTGCATTTTTCACGTCTTCTTTAACAAAGTCTGTTTCGATTAGGATTAAAAAAAACGTACATTCAATTTTGCTGCTTCCATAAAAAATTATGATTATTTGAAAAAACCAGCATTTTTACATTAAATGAATATCAAAATATGTGCGATTTTCGTCCAAATCACCTTTTTTTATTAAATGATGACTTCGATTTTGATCGATTCCTCGATTTATCGAAGTAAGATTACGAAATCGAGATCTTATTTTAGTAAATAAGACGTGAATGGGGTGAGAAATGCAAAACCGAATATGCATTTAATTTGAAAATCATCCCTTTTTCAAATGATTCAAACTCTTTATCCAAGCAATGAAATTTGATGTTTTTTTTCGAATTATCAGAAAAGAACAAACTTTTCGAATTTTCGATACAATATTAAGATTTATGGGGAAACCGAATGTTTAAACATATTCTAAATTTTAAATAAAAAAATTGCTTTGGTTTTCGTAATTTTTTTCATTAAAAAATAAAGCAAAATGACTTTTCAATAAGTGCTTCTTAAAACGAAAGATTCTGGTAATTTAAAAGTTGGCAAATTTTTCCAAAAAAGTGTTCTTTTTTGTTCGCCGAGTGTATATTTAAAAAAATATATAAAATGTGTAAAATGTATAATTTTTTTTCTAAACATTTGTTTCTTGGTACAATAAAGTATCATATTTCTTTATTTTTTTTTATCATATATATATTAATATCATATTTCATATTGCATTAATATAGTGCTATGATTTATATATTATATGTGCTATGATTTTGTATAATATATATATGTAAATAATAACTAAAACATCATTATCTTTAATTAAATGTTGATTAAATTTTTTAGTTGTAATTGTAAAATGTTGATTAATTTATTTATAAATATTTTTATAAATATTTACGCTGACATTAAAAAAAAAAGAATAAAAATGCAAATAAATTATAATGCATTTCATTAAATTTCAACAAATTATATTTCATTTCAACTAACGTCAACGTCAAAAAAAACAGAACAGTCGAAAACAAAGTTTCGAATTCACTTGCATGCACTTTGTGACACATAAATATTTCAAGATAATAAATGTAATCAATCCAAATGTAGTTTCAACTTGAAACTTCTGCTATTTAAAATGTATAAAAGTATGAAATGTTTAAATAAATAAGTTGGTGTAATGAGTTATAGAAAGCTTTATTTATAACGTGTTTTGTTAGAAAGAAAAGTTTGAATTTAAGTGATGTACTTAGCATGAAATCATTGTTGATTAAAGTTGAGACGAGTTGACAATGCACGCGACAATAAATTATTAGAATGAGCACGATATTGCGAATTCTACTAAACTATAGTGATGAAACTACTTGAAGTACGTTTGAGCAACGAGGTTAAGTATATTATCGACATAAACGCTGCGAGGGTCAAATGCTCATCGCCAATTTATAACAGTTTTTATGTACCGTGAAAATCTACCACTTTTCTATTTTATTATATGCATTTGAATTAAAAAAATTGTGTTTAGCTGAGTTATCGCAGTCAATAACGACTGTTCGTGATAAATTATAACTTAGATTTTATCTTGATGATGGTCTTTTATGATTCATAACCATGTACCTAGAGATATGATATGAATAATATTATTGCACCCATAAACCTGTAAACTTGTAAATTGATGTTCTTTGTCACATATACTTTCAAATAGGTTTTCCAATTTAACGGACATTATATGTGTGATGATAGACAAATAATAATACAGATTTTATTATCTGATGGATGTTTCATTTTATGCCGTTCAGTAGTAATGACAATGAGAAATATTACATTTTACTCAAACTTGGAATTATGCGATTGAAAAAAAAGTTTTTCAACTTTAAATAAAGTTTTATATTATTTTTGTTTATTTATTCATTTTTTTCATAAATAGTATTTATATTATAAATATCATTGAATATTTAAATGAAAATTTATTCAGTTCAAATATGTTATAAGAAGAGTATCTAATTGTATAAATTACTATAATAACGTTCGTACGATAAGAATATATTATGCGTGGTTTGACAAATTACTTTCTAAAATAAAAAAAATACGATAATAGATTATAAAAGAAGACAATAAAAACCGTTTAATAATTTGTATTGCCATTTATAAATTGATAACAGTATTTTCAAGCTGTTTGAACAAAATAAATAATTTACGCAAACTTTATTAGTACGTGTATAAATTATACGTCTAAATTTATCAAATATGTAATTTAATCAGATATATAAAAAGTCAGTAACACATACCAGAATTATATATTAAATATTTTATTTAACATATGATGTAATATCTTCGTCAAATGGCTACAAATGCAGTATATCAATATCAAATTAGGAAAAAAAAAAGTGTTTAACTACATTATTTTAAAAAAATATAACACCCACTAATCATTACTGCGAAGATTCATGTAGCATATAAACTAGTCTAAAATCACAATGAAACGTAACTTTATTAAATTAATGAATTTAATAATAATGATTGAAGAAAATAATATTCACATTAAGGAAGCAGTAATCTAAACTTTAAAGTCATTCATTGCTTAACTACATATTACGTATACGCGCTGCTCGCGTTTTCCCAGTATTTTCGACAAACTAGTTTAACTGTGACATCGCGAAATCGCGAAAAAGTGCATGACAGAAAAAGCGATTTGCAAGGCAGGCGACACCGGAAGTGAAGTGTGGCTGAACGAAGTAGTCGGCCATGAGGTTCGCACTGCGCCATCTTGCACATATTTGTATTCGTGTATATATATATATTCTATTCGCGACTGTTCTGCGTCCTCATCGCGTACATGTATTCATGTATATTGTACTTACCGCCTTATTACACCGTGAAATAATGAATAAGCCGACATTTGAGACGCAAGAGAAAAATATACGGTGTCGTTTTGTCACAATGTGCCTCTGAAATTACCGACGTAGTCACAGTCGTAGTCACAGTTAGTCACAGAGTGACAGTCACACCAACGCTGGATGTGTGTCCAGTCACGCGACCCAACAACGTGGGTTTCGCGCGGTTGCCTCCAAATTGGCCCAAATTATTGGCTTCTTTTGTTTTCTCGTCATACCACATGCTTCAACGTTCCATGTCATTTCTGCTCGTCCTGTTTCGCGACCCTCACGCGCACAAACTCTTTCCATTTATGAATTTACCTACCGTCCTGCCCTTTTCGCGATATTGCCGATTCATTTGAGTCTAAACTCACATATCACGAATGGTGCACTACCGGATATTCAATTAACAGTTTTGACACAATCGTCCAAATGTTTCCTTTTTTTGACACAAAAGGGGCAACTAATCGGTTAAAAGTTCATTGACTGTCGTTCAAAATATGTCGTTTTGCGAATTAAGTTTAAAATCAATTATTAAAATGTACAATTTTAACAAATATTTCGTTTGTATGAATAATTATTATTGAAGAGTAGAAACTTTCATCTTAATCACTACTAAATAATGCGTCTCAGTTGAAGACATTTTTGAAGATTGAAACACCAAAAATGTCTCATTTATTCAATTTTAAGACGTTCTTCGCGTCTTAATCATCAAACATGTCTCAAAATGAGACACTTGCTTTTGTAGTGACTGCCTGGAAATTCTCTGGGATTTGATTTTGTTCGATCTTGTACAAAGCATTGACGAAAGGTTGCATCTGATTAAAATGCATTTTATTTTGTGTCAAGTATATTTACTTCATTAACGAAAAATTACGATTTGAAGGAACATAACTACTAAATCGCAGTGGTTATAAATCAGCTGAAATGAAGTGTTTGTATAAAACTTTGTCTTGCAACAGGAGATCGTACAATACGTATATGAATTTAGTAGATTTGAACTTTCAAGACTATTGTTATCTAAGGTTATGTAATGTTAGCGCATTCTATATGCACATGGCATGACTCTTGTGTTAATATATAGCACTTTCCACGCTATTTGTAATCACAATGTACAGATTTTCGGTCTTTCTTAATGATATGAAACGCTATTTTGTTTTAAAATGTGAAATTCAATTGTAGAAATTAAAGTTTAGTATAGATAAAATATAAATTATACGGAATATTAAGTCATAGTTTCAAAAATTCAGAAATTTGTAATGATAATGTTTTAGTGTTTAAATTATATTTTGATCACATCATATACAGTACAAACAAAAGTACTTAAGAACTTGTCAAAATTGTAGTTATAATGTCTAAAATTTTTGACAGAAAAATACAACAGTTGGCCATATGGATCAAAAGTTACAATAAAACAAAATAGGTTTGAAACCATCTTCTATAAAAAGAGTAAAATTATTTAATAAACTCATAAGATATATATTCATATATTGAAGTACGTTCTATCTAAATTTTCAAATCAATTTTCCATCTTAGCTTTCTATTAAGATAGTCTATCTCCGGAATAACTATATAAAACTACATAATGTCAGCACTATTATGTTTTCTTCAAATATTTATCGCAATATTACAATGCCTTTAAAGTCACCATGTCTTGACTTGGCTGATTAAATAGGCACATGCGCTATCGTCGATTTTCCATTGGTTCAAGCACAGAAAACAATCGGAACATGTGGGCAGAGTTTGCAGCATCAATCAATCGGATTGAAAAAAAATGCGCGACTTCAATGTGTCGACGATCTTGGACATCCTCCATTGTGATGCAACCGAGTCGGGTGGCGGTCCAAGATGGCTGCCATTCAATCGCAAATATCCTTCGAATCCTTCACGATTTTTTGTACAAGTTGACAGCATTAATGAACTTTGTTGGTGTGTATTGTAATTAATTAAAACATTTTTGATTTATCGCTTTCAATATAAATAAAATTATTTCTCTATGCGGCAAATATTTAGCCTAAAAAGCGAAACATTATTGTCAAACGACATGTACATCATTTTTTTCTTTTACTTTCATTGTGAAAAATCTATGAAAAACATACATTGTTTACATAGAATAATTGCACTTCTTGCTTTGAAACAAATGTTCACTTAGAGATCGCGTGCAAAATGGACGTACTTTTTCGTAGTTTACGTGTGTAGCAATATATATATTCCAAGCAGGTAAGTTATAATCAAGACATTGGTCGCCGAGTAATAAAAGAGCAGAACTCGTGTTACGATGATCGATTTAATGAACGCTTCTGGCTATTTCATCGCGATGTGAAAATGAAGAGATTATTTTGCGTCAGCACCTTTATTGTCATAAGCTAATGCGCAGAATTGTAATTGTCCGATCAACGCGCCACATGTATATAGATATATATGTATATAAAGTACACATTAAAAAGTGCGCACTTTATTATGCGCGATTCAAATTGGGCCCTATGTCCGGCTATGAATGCATAATATAATAACAAAAATCCAAAAATGGAAAATGTTAATTTGAGTCGCAGTCGTGAGTTCAGTTGATCTGCATAAATGGCGCTGTGCCGTGAAAGAGCGTCCCGATGCCCCGGCGCTGTGAACAAAAGAAATAAAGATGAACAAACGGATGGCACCGAGGAAAGGATCCGTGCGCATCCCTCTCTTGATATATTTGCATTTATCTACCGCGCAAAACCACGTTACATGTACGTTTTAACACATTTTTCCGTTTCAACGTTGTTTATGATCATGCAAGAATGTAGGAAGCGTATGCAGTGAGTGTGTCTATACGTATAGCGTACAAAACCGAGTCATAAGATTCATTGTAATTAAACAAAAATACAGCAAAACGATTCAATTCAGACAATGTTTTAAGATATACAAATCTAAATGTATGTACTGGCAGAGACTAATATCATTAGAATTTCCGAAAATTAATTTGCCTTTGTAATGTATAAGTTGCAAAAAGAAACGGTATACTAAATTAAATATCACAGAGAAGACAGACTTTTGGATCAAATGCATCGCTTGTTTCATAAAAAGATGCTGCAAATTCAAAGAAAGTCGTTACTCGAGTCGGGACAACAGCAATTCGGTTGTTTCTCAGGCGCGACGCGAATCCTCGGAACTGGCGATGCGATTCATTTTCGCTAGAAAAATGTCTCACGTCGAGTTGCGGGCGCCCCGGTCCTTTGTAAATGCCGTTACCGCTTTTTCTAGGGCCTTCTTGTCGCATATTCTGAAGCGGCCTTATGCTCGCATTTCGGCGTACGTATATATGTAGACGCGACCGACTGATCCTACGCAGAACAGAGCCTTTGACGGTGCCACTGTGTAGCGCCGGCGCCTGTGTTTTTGCGACGCCGGCTATCTCTCGTTGTTTCTTTCGCATTTCTAGATACACTCTTAAATGTCTAATTACCAACAGTGTTTGACTTTGAAATAAACGTCCACCACTTATATGCACTATTTAAAATGATGTACGTGCAAGTTGAATAGTTATTGCAATCATATTGCTTTTGGATTTTAAATTCAAACATTTTTGCAATAAATTCACTAAGAGAAAAAATATATAAAAACTTACTAGACTCTGTAGCAATATCAGGACAAAACAAGACTTTTTAGTATTAATAATTGTATTTTCAATAATATTTGGTGAAAATTTCTTGAAAACAAAGGAATTATTACGTAAAAGTCTGGTAATTTTTTGATAATACTTTGTTTTGTCCTTGTTTTGACATTGCTACAGAGTTTAGTAATTTTTCATATATTTTTTCTCTTAGTGTTCAACACACTGAGCCAAAAATTTGGTACTACTAACTATATCGAATAGTGATTTTTGTCTCTTACCATTTTTAAATTTATATTACAACTTATGAAATATAATTACTGTAACCAAATAATATAGTCTTTTTAACTATAATATTTTATTAATTAGTAAACGATTGACTTTTGTTCTTGACGAAAAACAAAACATAACTAATCCTCACACCATCTCGAAACTAATTTCGAGCATTTAAGCGCTCTGTTTCGTTTTTTTATTAGTGTGGCAATAAAGATAAATTGTGGATATGATAATTATTTATTTATGGTTTAATCTTTAAAGTATAATTTATACAGTTATATTTATAATCTTATAAATGTCATTTTGTATATTTGAAATTCTAATATTTTATAGTAAACATAATCTAAAAATATGGTTGTAACAATTATTTTTTTATAGTAAAATTAATAAAATAATTTAGTCAATTCCAAATCTCACTATATTTTATAGTTGTAATATTTTTTTTCATTTAAAGTTTTTCCAATTATAATTTTGGTTATTTTAACCATAAATATTATTAAACTAACTATAAATATAGTTCTTGTAACAATTTTTGTTTAACTATATTTTTATGGTAATAACAAACATGAAAATTTGTCTGATACAATATTCTTTCAATGCTGAGCTATCTCGTTTATTAATAAACAAAGTAATATTTGTTAGGTTTTTATTTATCATGCGGCTTGGTGTGTATGCGTCAATACACTCGAACACCCCACGTACAAGTAGAATAGTCAAGTATGATTACCGTTTTCAAAGGGAATTTCTAATACTGCAAATATATGATTCTTTGTTTGCATTCTTGCGCATAGTTTTACATTAAAAGTAAAAGAGGCGTCAAGGATGGATAATAACATTTTAAATACTACAGCATTTCTAAAATGAATTACATTTTTATTAATTACTATAATATATTATAAGTAAATATTTACAAATAAAAAAAATACAAATGTTAAATAAAGTTTCACACAAAAAAATGATTACACAATATTTCTATATTGAATGATTTTTAAATTCCTCTGAATAGCTTTCAATCATCATCATATATATGTTTGAACGAAGTCATTCTCGTTTTGAAGAGACCCCGGTAATGATAGCCGTAACAACAGGCGATTTTGAAAAATGTAAGGTGGCAGACGAGCCTTAGCAACAGGAATAACCGATTTTTAACGATATTACGGTGAAACGAAAACTGGAATGGCCCGAAGTCTGTCATTAAATCATATAGAAAACGAGGAGAAAAAGAAAAAGCCGACTCTGTCTTTAAGTGTTGGTCACCCTCCCACGATCAGGTGCATACCTGTCAAAGCAGACACCAAACGAATAACACGATCAGCATTATAAATCAAACATTTTGGCATCGACAAGTTTGTTAGTCTTTAATTTTATGGACATTAATGTTTTTTTTTCATTGTGAAATTGATAACATGCAGCAGAAGCTTAGGCATCAACCCTAATGGAACTTTAAATGCTATACGTCAATTTTCTTACTAATGACCGAGTCAGCGCAGTTTTGTCTGATGCTTTCGATCGATCGTTAGAACCGGATGTTGAATTATGTTTATTGTTTTATGTGAACATATTGTTTTGATACGAAACATTATGAAACAAAGAATAATCATCTGGTTTTTACTTTTGACATTCTGTATCCATCATATATGATTTTAATTCCCAATGATAAATTCTAGGTTTGCCAATCAATTAATAGAAGTTGTGTGATGCAGCTTTGAAATGTACTTTCCATTAAAACAAAAATTGTCTTGTACTAAAAATAATTATATATGTTTATAATGTCAATTATTGTAGTAATTTTCTACATCAGTCTTTATATTATATGCATATTTTACAAATGCATTTTATCTTTTACAGAACAGGCATATATGTTTAATGAACGTTCGTCAAATTTGAGGTTTCCTGGAATAATCTTACGGTAATATACAATTAGAAGTGTCAGAAACATAATAAATCGCTGCGAAAGATGACCAGTATTTAGACTTTACATCGCTCGTTTTCTTAAACATTAGTATGGTTGAACATGTGTTCACAGGTAAAAGTTCTAATACTTTATTTCTCGTGAGAAAGGATTTTTAAAAATTGTAAATTTTTTTAATTTTTAATGTATAAAGCGTTTTATTTTGTGTAATTCATGTAAATGTCTGAACCACAAAAGAGAATCATCGATTCATTAAATATATATTATTAATAAGATGAATATTATAATTAAATTTACATCAACTTCTTATAAAATATATTTAAGACTGACCTAGATTTGTGTAAAATCGAATCAACTGTATTCGTATACAAAGCTTTGTAAGAACGGCGTACAGTTGTAAGTTGCATCTTTTGTTTTGCAACAAAAGAAAGAATTGCATCGCCACGATATATAAGCCCATCTTGCCGGATATTTGGAACATTGACTTGCCATATGCTTGGGTTTGTAATAATGATTTTGGTTGCGTGACGTAATCAAAACAATAATACGAAGAGCGGTGGCTAATTTTTCGAACGACAAAAGGGCAGCATGTCGTTTTTGTGGTTTTGCGGGCGTGAGTTTTGGCTGCGCAACGGTCCATTGTTAATTTCAATTTCTCTGTGATACACAAACGTATGTGGCTTGCTTCGTAGGTACGTTTATCCAGTCAACAAAAAAAGGAAACGGTTTTGGTCAACAGGAAGTGAGGAAGCGACGATTTTCACGGGATTGCATGTCCACCAAATTCAAACACATGACTCTACCCCGCAGTTTAACGACGAAAAGGCCAGGATGCCGCGCGTAATATACCGGAAGGAAACTGCGGTACAGATTCAGAAAGGGTATCCAAAAATTGTTCACTTGCACCTTTAAAGACGTAGAAGCAATTCAATGGACATTTTAATTTGCTTGTCACACTTTTTCATTTTCTCACTCGAAAGTAATATTCATTTTTGAATATATTTTTAATCAGATATCAATAAATCCTTTTATTTTAAGGGGACATCCCAGTGAGAAAAAATGATGAATAATTACGAAAAAATGAAAAAAATTGTATTGCCTATTTTAATACTTCGAAGTATCCTCTTTCGTGTGGAAAACTTGTTTTTTGACAATTATGTTATAAACATTGAGTTCTGAAGGTTTTTGGCGGAGCACAAAAACCTTAAAAGCCCGCAAGTAAAACTTTAAACGTGATTATCTCGGATATTTGTTTTTTTTATTTTTCTGACTTTAAAATGTTCCTGGTACCATAAATTTTGATCGATTTCGTTTTCTT
>JABFPJ010001228.1:0-27528 GCA_022817425.1 Gryon sp. ZL-2020 | reverse complement strand
TTGGCCCTACCATCGGGACAGTATATTTATTGCGGCAAATATGTATCGAGACAGTACATTTTGCCAACCATTGTTTGCCAGTACTGTGCCAGACTTCGGCCATTTGTCACCACTGGCTTAATACCAACATTTCTTTATGGGTAATAATAAATATTGCAATGCAAGAATTGTATCGATTTTTTCAGTAGTATCTCACGAATACTTTTATTAGTATTGAATTGAGGTAGTTTAATAAATAATTTGACTTTTTGTAATTTAAAAAGTCGAATTATTTACTCATATTTCTATCTATATTTAGTCAATACCACGTGCTGTAATATTGAATCTATTTTATTCATCACAAAGATTTACTGATATTTACTACTCATAATGTACCTTGTATTGATTTATTAATCATATTTGCTTTATATCATTTTGTTGAAAAAGTTACAACGACCTTCTCTACTTAAAAATCTAAAGCATGATTGAACTGAACAAGAACAAAGCACAATGGCACCTTTCATTCCATTAGCACAAGACTCCCTTGGAAAAATGATATCTAATAAAGCGATCAGCGTCCTGAGATTGGCACGATATTCGATGAAATCACATTTTTTGGCTATTATTTATTCTTAACCTTTAACGTATGATAAATGATAGTGTGTTAAACCAAATCCAGTTGTGTGTACAGCATAAAAATATGAAAAACATATTTTCTTGTAGGGGAATTAAATCCATGGGGAAACGAAAGGTTGGAACTCAGAATGCAGAACTCGGTATACATATATGTATGTATGTATATATATATATGTATTAAGAGTGAGCGAAGACAAAGCCAAGACTCTATGAGTTTCGTTTTCTGTTATCTTTCGTTTAAAAACAAGAGATACCTCGTCCGAGTCTAGATGGTTTCGTGACTCGTAAAGAACTTCAAACAAATTATTAATACCATTTTAGTACTTCGGAAATGAAATGTTTGGTCAATCACCTTTTCAAAAGTCATTCACAGAAACATTGATATACCTTAGAACAATTCACTAATGGAATATATAATCGATAATAATTAAGAAATTCTTCTTAATTAAGTAAAATAAAAAATTATTAACATATTGCAATGAAAGGTAATATTATATGTAAATTTTAATGTAATTAAAATTAATTAAATTTAATATTTCCAAATATACAAATTTGGTAAGCAAGTTAGTTGAAATAAAATATTAATACCAAATAAAAGTATATAACATTATTAATTATAATAAAATGTTTTTAGTTATTTATTGTATCATATTTTTCTATTCGAACTATGCAAATTTGCAATACCCAATGACCCAGATTTTCAAAAGATGAAAGCTATTACTTCCTAGCAAAAAACAATCAATAGCGCCACAACAAAAAGTATTTTTTTTAAAGAAAAAAAAAAAAACATTCCCGAAGTGGAGTAATGATGATTGAAAATGGTCGGATACTTTTGAACTTTAATGGCGGCGCCAAAGTGTTCTCTTTCGATGTGACTGTAACACAGAACCGCGAAGAAATCGATTGTCTTGCCAAGACCCTCATCCAACGAGCTTGTGAGTTGCACGAGGAGTGCATGCGCATTGCAACTAGGACAAAAGTTCTCGTCCGCCGCGTATTATACCGTCCGCCGCCGTCGAGGCGTGCCGTAACTAAATGCGACGATCACTCAACCATCCACGCGACGCTAAAGACCACCCTTGTTAAAAAATGCTAAGGGTTGTTGTCTATGTATGCTTTGCGGTAAACACTTTGTCTACAAAAATCATTACCATCCTGAGTACCAGGCTCATTTAAATTATCTCTCGATGTGTCAACTACAACTTTGTTTCTTTTACAATTGTATTAATACGACATTCATTGTTCACTATAATGAAAATGAGAAATTCAACGTTCAATGAAAAATTGTAGATCATTTTTCAGATTAAGAAATAGTAATGAAAAGACTTTGCATAAGTGCACCGAAAACGCATCTTTTCTCCCTTGAAAGAGGATAAAAGTATGATGAAGTAGTACTAAACTAAATATCAAAACCATCATTTATACGATTAATAAAGTACAATTTAGTTATAACACTAGACAAGTACAGTTAATAAAAATAAAATTATTAAATTAAAAATTAAGTATAAATTATTTATCAATTAATTAAATTATGGTCTATTATAATAAAATATTTCTTCTTTGAAGAGAAGTAATAAAAGTAATAAGAGAATTATTATTCAAGAAAAGAAGCAAAACAGTCTCAAAATGTTCGAAATTGATCGCAAGTTATAAACGCAGAGATAATGCTTTAGCTCTATAAAAAACCGTCGCTTTCTTATATATAAGTAATATGCAAAAGAACTGTAACAGAAGTACGCTTATAAGCAGATGGATGCGGAAGTGGTGGTAACGCGGGGTGGAAACGCGACATGCATTGACCCTGCGTCGATGCACTGAGCGTTGTTACACCGAGCAGCGGTGCACGTTGCAGTCGACCTAGTTCATACAGCAAGGCCAGGATAAAATAGCTTCGACTTTAAATTGCCACATCACATCGTATCGCGCCATTTGATTCCTCATATTTTCGATATACAACTTTGACACCAACGCATTTTGCCAATTCACGCATTATCATGCAATGCTAAAGCACATGTTTATCCGCGGCAATTCATTTTTTACGTGCAAAGAATTGAACAATATTTATTTTAAAGCAAATGCGCGAAACAGACGCATTCACGTGTTGCGGCGCATTATGCGGCAAGCGTTAACGTAAATAAACTTTAATAAATAACGCGACTTGTTGAAGCTGCAGCTGCTTAAGCGGCGAGTTACGTTTCGCAACGGTGCGTTATTTGCGTTAAATGCTTGCAGCTTGTGAGACGTTTTTCATGAAGACACATTCTTGAGGGTGACAATAACGATTATCGTTATATAATCATATGTTTGAACAGCGATAATCGGCTTTCAATATGTATTAAGGAAATCATTTCTGATATTAAATCAGTGTATGTTACTCTTTAGATATAATAATAAATATTAAGGTAGATTTTACGGGAATTTATGATATTTTTTTTGTAGAAACATCCCATGATTTATCCAAGGGAAAAATATATTACGAAAAAATTGAATGTTACGAGGATCTACATGGTACATGTGACTGCTATACTGATCGATTGACTTTTTTTCTTGCGTATAATTTTAGTTATATGCGCTTATACTCAAGTATGTATAGGCAATTTTGTATGACAAAATATCGATTTCAGACTGCAAACACATTTTTTGAATTAAAATATATTGTCTAATTTAGTTTAAACGTAAGTTGTAACTTGTAATTTTATCATATAATTTTAAATAGTATAAAAAAGCAATGTATTTAAAAAATGTTTTCCTCTGATCGTTGAACTATAACTATTACTGCAAAATGTGCATTGCATGCAAATATTTTGTGTTGCAATCAATTTAATTTTATCTCTCCACTTATCATGCATTTTCACAAATGATAAGTAAGTTCATGAAATCGACAGTCGCAATTTTCAGATGCGTGCATTGCAGAAATGACGCGAGTACGCGTGCAAACGAAGCCATAGGCATTTGTCCGCTTGGTTGTTGAATGAAAACATCGACAGTATGACAGGTGCTGGCGGCGACATGTTTCCTTCATTTCACTCCTTTTCGTGTCACACACGGCCTTTTATTCTTCCCTTTTATTCATCGCCAATTTTTCTCGTCAAGCATCTGGATCTCTTTTGTGACAAAAGCCAAGTCAATTTCACTTCATCGCGACGAATGTTTAACGTTAAAATGTGATGCACGCATACTTTTTTATAGTGCATTTATATCCTATCCTTGCATACTATACAGTCCGACACGTATCAACTGTATAATTTCTTCGACGAGTTTCGTTCCGAACATTTAATGACCATTATTTATTGACGTATGATAGGATATTCGCTATATTGACGCATCGATTTACGTGTGACCCATTTGTAGGATCGAATTAATATTAATTCAATATTAAGGTATAACTCAATTTCTGAGACAAATAAAGAAGTAAGGAATATAAAATATATTTTAATAATAAACACGTTTTATTATACTTGTGATGATTTACAATTTTTTTATATTTACTTGTATGAAGAATATGGAAGAAAAATGGAATATGCAGTAAAGAATGAATCGGAAAAAATATCAAGTGTAAAAACAATTTTATTGAATTAGAGTAAACTTCTGTAAAGAGTCAATTATTCTCATTTTTTATTCGTAAGTAGAGATCTGCAGTAATTTATCCTGATTATTCATCCAGAATGGAGTGAAACCAGTGCAGAAACCGGTAGAAAATGGCTCGTGACCCGATTACCCTTGGCAAAACCCCGACATTACCTAGTCTACAAATGATCATTTCGAATTTTTTGTCAGACGTCATTGAACCTGTTATTACAGCTTTAATCATTATTTCTTCGCCATCATAGAAATTATTATGCCAATAATTAGCTTAACGGTACAACTCGAAAACGACAAGTTCTAAATATACATAACTAGAGTAATGCATTTTCTTTTAATATTTTCTACATTCTTCAACTTTTATCTCATAACCGTTTTCATAATCAATGCAACACTCATATGACGTTTTACATATCTGACAGTATATATATTTTTAAGCTCAACGCATGTCATAAAAAATGCTTCTAAGTACTTAGCAAATATATATAAAAGAGGAATCAGAACGGAGATAGAAGCACTGTTTATACACTTATTGATTTTAAAGCATGCGGTACAGAAAGTAATTTAAAACAGAAGGTTTGACGTCCGTTGAAACAATAGAATCAATAATTGATGCAAAAACAATCTTGTGGCTTTCACAAAAAAAAAGTATAAAGACAAAAAAGGTGCAAGGGAAAAGGCGTTTAAGCGTGAATTTAATTTGCACCGACAAATTTGTCTAAAAGAAATGATAGCGAAAGAAAAATGTGAAAACAATAAGCATGATAAAAAAGTGAAGAGAAAAGAGAAGATGTTTTAACGTAAGAGATGCGATAACGGGATTGTAGCAATTTGGTGAATATTTATGAATTATTGTGATGGTTTTATGTCGGTTATTTAGCATATTTTTGGTGGTTTCCGAGACGAAATAAAGAGCTGGAAAGAGCGCGGAATACAGAAAGCAGATACGCCCACGCAGTTGGGATCGATAGTACAGGCGTACCAACCCTTTCATTCGGGTGCCCAATCTTACTGCGAGATGAGAGCGAGACCGACCGGTTTCTGATTTCAATGTACGCCTGCGGTAGAAAAAAAAGCACCGGCATTCCAGCAGAATAGCCCGATGGCAAAATAGATACACACACAGACATACACGTATATCCCACACATGCACACAAGTTACACACACAGCATCGCATGCAGATTGCAAATACCTTACTCTTGCGAGGAATTTTATAATGAATATATGTATCTACGCCGAGCACACGCATTTATTTTCGTCTGCTATTATTTGACCGACAATTTATGATTGTGCGATTTTTCCCGTGATTATTAATTAATTAATGCAAATTATGCTTGTCGAGGTTTTGCTGTGGAACAAGCGAAACGAGAAACAGAATGAGTGGATTTATGGCGACGAGGGTGTAACTGGATTGAAATGAATGGAACTGCATGCTTAATTTATTTGTTTTGTTTCGTACATGATTGTTATTCACAGTTTTGGCCAGTTCGTGCTTATAGTCGTTGATCTAATGAAACACTGTATTGTTTGTTAAATCACATTTTTTTCATTTTCATTTTGAGATTTCATAACGTGGTATTTGTTTTTTGCATTAATTAATTATATTTCTGCTATTGTCTGGGTTTCGTTAGATTGTATAACGGTTAATTTATGTTGTAATGAAACGTTTATTCGTATAAAAAAAAGGAAAAAAATAAAATAATAAAGAAAGTGAAATTGTAGACTAAATATATATATCGAAATAGTTAATTTGAACAAGTAATGTTGGTTTACTTTTATACAATTGTTCTTTCATTGAAATTGAGACATAAACGTAGTAATCAGTTTAATCTGAGTTACATAAAACGTACATAAAATTGTATGCAAATTTGATGTATTTCTTTCTTAAAATTCAATTATACAAAAAATGAATTGTAAGGCAGATTAGAATTATGGACGCGGGAATTTGTGGATTTACGACGGTCGACTACGATCTGCAGTCGAGCACAAAAAATATACACTAACATTTGTACGGACTGTTGTCGACCTTTTCGCTACACGTATATTTAATTATCTACCATCGCATTATGTATCGTCATTTGATATACGCTTTTTTTTGTTTCTGCGCTCGCAAATTTTTCGTGCCATTCCATCAGTGGAATCACGCAACTCGACGTGATACGAGAATTCTCAAACGACTCCTCAGGAGTGCTTTACAAAAAGACGCACACTTATTTTATTCCTTCTTTTCGTTTCTTTTCTCGTTATTTTTTGCACAAAATGTTCATAAACAAACGTGAGTCACCATGTTATTGACACGTCAAACAATATTCCAAAGTTAACGTAACGAAATATGTAATCATTTAAAGCAACTTAGTTGACCGCTTTCGCGGTAGATAATGCTTTAAATTTAACGAACTTGAACAGAGTTTGTTATTTGATTATTGATTTCGCTTATACGCTGCTTATAATAGAAGTACAAATATATTTGACTGAAACAGCGCAGGGAATATTGTTTGATGATACTGCGTGAGGTTATTATTGTCGTCGAAGCTCCTCGAAAGACATCAATAAGTTTTGCACTCCCACTTTATAATATGAATTCCAAATTCATGTGTTTTTAAGTCAGATATAATTGATGATATATATGATCAAAAATATTATAATTTTGTTTTACAATGTATAAATTAATTCCTTAATAGGAATTTGACTTAACTTTAACAAATGAGAGAAAATGCAATTTCAAATGAAGATTGAAATTCATCATTACTTTCAATTGAAAAGAATGTTTTTGAGAGATTCATAAAAGTGTTTCACCATTTTTAGTGCTAAACAGAGCTTGAAATAATGCAAAATGAAATAATATTTTTAATTATACTTTAGAGAAATGTTTTATTTCGATTTCAATGTAGACTTGAAACGTTTTGTATACGTTTTTGATCACTCGTGCTTTTTATAAAAGTCAATAACGAAACTATTGATCGTTCATGTTTCTACTATTGGCATAAGCAATACATTAAATTGATTTATCATAAGGGTCTTTCCAATTTTGAATTAATGAACGATAAATCATTATCCTCTTGAATTCTATCATCATAGTTTAAGAAATTACTGCGTTGGTTCATATTAAACAAAATTATTTTTCGTTTTAATATATAAAACAATAAACACATAATATATTATTATTAAATGTCAACGAATGGGAAGATGATATTTAGTTAAGTTACATATATACCACAATTGTATTATTAATAAATCTAAATTATTGTTAATGTCATAAATTCAATTTATATTACAATCGTATCATTTCTTGATTAAACACATAATGGCTGGTGTTATTAAATTCACCAAATGTCACATGTTATTTTCATTCAGTTTAGTCGCTATTTCTAACTGAAACATTTATAATTAAATAGCTATTTTATGCGACGTAATAGGCGTTGATAATTTGTATTATGTCTACGTTACGTGTGTTAGAGTAGTCAGGACTTAGATGAAAGCTCTTAATTCGTACGGTGACCGCAATGCGGCCGCAAGCTTATTTATCCTCGCGTAAGTCTATTTCCGCGCACGTAATATCGGAGGAACACGAGCTTTGATTTATTGTCGCGTCGGTGACCTACCCTAAACACAAAATGCACGTCATTTCGAATGATCGCAATGGGTACTTTTCGCACTTTCGTATGGTAAAAATATACCCGCAAGCAATTGCGCAGAAGTACAATTTTTATTATACTAAAAACAGTTTGTTCAGAATTTATAGAGTGCCAGACCGGTTTGATGTTGGTCTGATTTTGAGTTAATTCAAAGCCCTTCAAAGTATGGGTTTTAAGATTTTATTGTATGTATTTTTATGTCTTAATTAAAACATTATAAACTGATAAGATGGATTTGTGTCTGAAATATATTTTGTTCACTTTTTATATTTATATAAAGAAATTGTGTGCACTGAAGAACATTCAATAAAATAAACCTCGAATGATTTCGATTACAGAATAAATGATTCTGATGTAAAGCAGACGTGTAATACTACTAATTCAACTTAATTGCTCATACCACAAACCAAGGAATGTATTAAAAATATGCCGAGATTGTTGTTTGAGATGTTTAATTGGAGAAGATTGACAAAGTTATGTCTTTAGAAAGCGTGACTAATTGTAAGGTATATTGTATTAAATCGTAGAACTTTTTGGCAAATAAATAGTTTTATTCTTTATCGTGAATAAGTATACAGAATTTAATGAGTATTTAATTTATTATTTGAAATAAATATGTACATTCTATTATATTATTAATGAATATTATATCATTATCATTAAGAAATTTCATGATGATTTAATATGAATAATGACTTACTTTTCATAATAATACTTATATTTCAACTTACTTATGAAGATTTTATTTGTAAGTTAGGTTTTTTTAATATAGAAAATCGTTTGTTTGTTACATACTTTTACAATTTCATTTCAAAGTTTATGTAATGGTAATTTTCACCGATTGAAATGGTGCAATGTTAGTGAATTTCATGATTTTAATTCCAAACACGTTTGCAAGTTGAAAAGTGATACTGAACTTTTCTGAAGTTTGGCACTGAAATTCTTAAAGATTATAAACTGACGAAAACAAAAATCCAGCAGTATTATTCTACCAAGTTGCAACCTTGGTAGAATAATAAATGTGATTCTGTTCAGAGAAAACGCAATATTTTAACATATAGTTTAGTGCAACAGTTGCAAGCAAAGAAATATAATTTATGATTCATAATTTATAAATTCAATTACTTGACTACTTATTGTTATTGCGATAGAAATAATATTAAAACTAGGACGATTTTCAATCAAAATTATAATTTATTTTAGTTTGAATCACACTTCTCTTCAATTCGATTATCGATAATTCGGAATAAAGTATTAAATTAAAATTAAATTAAATTTGAGTTAAATATTATTTTCAGAACGAAAAATTACTTCAATAATGCCAGTTGGCTTCAATTTTGCATGTTTTTCATTTTCAAAGTACATTAAAATGGAAAATGCAATAAATAAATCGTAATTGTTTTAATTCCTTTTATAATGACTTTACACGCACGATACTCATTATATTGCAGTCGGTATATAACGTGCATAGTAGGCTTGTCTGGTGGAGGGTGAACCACTGACCGAGAGAGAAGCATATTTATGATAGGTTATCGAACGATATAACCGCTTTATGAAATTGATGCACAAAAGAAAGCTTTGCCGGTTTGTTTTATATATCAGACAAAAGTTTTGAAATAGTCTGAAATATTCATTATTTTAAATTTATTATATTATTATATTGATCTCCCATATATAATGCATTTTTACATATAAAAATTTTATATTTTTTATATGATTTTTCAAGTTTATTTTATAAGTTTACCTTCTCTGTCATTTTTTGAACATTGTTCGTCCATATTTTATCTATATTCTGCAATTCTGATTTAAAATTATTGAATTTTACTTTTAAAATAAAATATATTTCGAAAAATCTGATACAAAATTAGATAAATTGAAATTCATAAATTTTATACTTAAAAAATCAGTGTTACCCCGGTGAATATTTACTGAAATATTTTAGCTTTTTGCCCGGTTGATGTTGGTAGTATTGATTTCGGGGCATAAATAGACCACGCGCTGTATTATTCAACATGCGCTCTTACAGATCGGATACTCCCAACATGATGTTGTTTCCTGAGATGTCAGTTGCACTGTCAACCTGCGTACCTGATTGACAGCGCTTCCTTGATCATCGTTGATACTTGCATCATAATCTGACTCACGTATTGAACCTACTTATTAAATTAAAGTCAAATGCGAATGGTGCTTCGAAAAGGGAGCCAATATTAAATTTGCATTTTTACTATGATGTCAATAGCAATCATTCGAACGATTTTTGTAATACAGAACCATCGTTTCTCGAGTGCCTCTCGAGTGCTAATCAAATGTCCAGTCAGCTTTCGTCATGAATGTTTCAATTTAAAATTACAACTTCAATTTTATTTCCACCAAATTCTCCTTCGAAGAATATTACTGTTCAATGTACTTTATAATTCTGAGTTTTAGAGTTATACTAAAAGTAAAACATTGATAATTATACATTAATTTAAGAAGCATAACATTTTAAAAAACTATAAAAGTTAATCTGATATTATAAACTCAATTTACTTCAGCTACTTCTTCACAAAAATAATATCGATTTTCAATAGCGTGTCATTATTAAATCGACGAGCTTCTTGGTTGATTGGATAATTTTAGTGTTAAATTATTTAACATGTCTAAAAATAAGTTTGATGTACATTTGTGGCCAAATCATTACTTTATACTTAATTGTAAAACTTACTTTAGGATGATGTGTTTCATCGTAGCTATTGAGTATTCTATACCAATTTACATAGATATCTCCAATTATAAATGCAGTATTGATTTCCTCTTAGACGGAATTGTCATAATGCAATAAATTCCCACGTCTGCAAGTTGTTTTCCAATTGGATTTATGTAATTTCGTTTAGCTTTTTTCGTAATTGAAGGTTCGTTTATTCTCAGACCCGGACCACACACAACTTGTCATCGAAGCTGTGTGGATATTGTGGCTTCATGAACTTTAACCTCATTACGGCGCACATCGTCCAACTATTATGTTGCATTAAGAAATTCGTTAGATGGTCATTATATGAGATACATTAACTCTGACCTCAGATCCTTTTTTTCGTCTGCATTTTCAACGAAGCGTCGCCAATCAATTAAATTTAATGCCTCGTGTCAAATTATCGTTTGTTTCGATCAGCTATGATGAATTACACGCTATTTCGATTTTTCTGCAAAAGTTACGCTGAAAAATGTGTGTACGTGCTAGAAGTTGAGGGATTTGAGATACGAGAAAACTGAAGAGTACCATGTCTGCGTAATAAGAGAAGTCGTTCAGTCTTAGAAACGCGCGACTGTCTCAGCATATCAAATCACACAGAGTGGGTAACTTGACCCAAGATTTCGTTAGAGTATAATTTTGTTTTTACACTTTGTTTAAAATTTCTGTAATTAATGCGTTTTAAATTTATGATAATAATCTCAAAGGGACATTATTTTGTAAATAACCAATAAAATATTTGTGGCGAAAAAAATATAATGGTTTTTTTTATAATATTTTTTTTAATTATTATATTTAATTAATATATTTATTAATATTTTATTTTATTAATTATTAAATAATATATTTAATTAAATATAAATTTTTTTTAATAAACACATACAAAATAATCGAGGAATAACATTATATTTATCCTCTTTATTATTAACATATAATGGTTTTTGTCATTTTTGCATCATTTACAACGTTTTTTATAACATTTAATGAAGTTCATGAATTTCATTCCACACTTAAGTTTATCTAAATTTAAATGACGTAAACTAACATTTATAATACAACAAATTTGAATTTAATGCAAGGTTACTCGTGGTTAATGCCTTTTATCCCACCACACATCTAGAATTCAACCCAACTTGTCCACGCTGATATAACGTGTACTTAGTCTATTTATTTATACGTCTGCGAACACCTCTCGCTTGCTTTCACCGTGGCGCAATTAAAGGCGACAGCAAGAGCATATGTAATTAAAACCGTGCCAATTACAAAATCTTCCTTCCCCTTGCGAACACGCGCTTAAACAAATACAACGGTGTCAAGTTTTCGTTCAGAAAGTAACGCAAAAGTAAAACTCCGACACCAACGGTTTTTCCCATTTGGCTGGTTAATTGCTTCGCACTTTTTCATTTTTTAGCGTTCAAATTTGTAACGCATAAATTGTTTTTTTTTTTTTTTACGATTTACGTTTGAATTGTTTGCTTTCATTTAATTGCAGGTGTACCGATAATTATTTATTTTCCTTTACGTGAAATATATTTGAAAATGTTCAAACTTATGATTTTATAAAATGAGTTTTATTAAGTACATTTTTATTAATCGTAATTTTTTTGTCAATTCCAATGAATTTCTGAATTACAATTTTAAGATTTCCATTCATTTTACATTAATGATATTAATTAATACGATATTTCATTTAAAAACAAGCACAACAATTGCAGATTCGTTCTATTGTTTGTAATTTCGCCGAGCATGTGATCATTTCGTTCGCAATGTAGACCGTGAACAATGCCGTTATAATATAACCGAGAAATTGAAAGGGTTAGATGCGCAGAGGAGTTCAAAGACAAGTTGATGAAAATGAAAAGTTGATCATTGTGTTGCTATCCCAGCCACGAGTCACCCACTTTAGACGAATTTATGACAGCTGTTATCATTTTGCCATAAATCAATTTTAAGTTAGTCAATTTTGCAAGAAAATTGGAAATGTATAATTTTTCAAATAATTAAAAAAATAAATAAAAACAAAACATTTTTGTTTCATTTTCGTTAATAAGTAGAAAAATTTTATATAATAACAATATTATAAATTACATATAGACTTACATTTTTTTCCATTCAAAGAACTTATTTTTATTTATATTTATGTGGTAAGTACTGTATGTACAAGTTAGCTTGAAATAAAATCTCAATTTCATTGAATTTTAAACACACTTTGTGAACTCGATTGATTAATATTTATAAAAAAGATTATAAAAAAAGAGAGTTTATGTGGAAGCAAATGTTTATTTATGTTCGAATATAAAACTTGTATCAAGGTCAACCAAGGTGACTGGAACATACGTGATCTCAACATTTAGCGCCCTTGGGGATTACTCTTGGCGGTCAAAACCGAAGCGTAAGTCAGCAGCTGCATGAATATCTGGATCAATGTGACTTGAAATGAGAGCACCTCGTGGCGGGAGAGCATTTTTTAAATTTTAAACTGGTGCAGACGGACCCCTGCTTCGTGTCCACTCTGCGATCAATGACAAAAGGGAGAGAACCAGAAAGACTCGATGGGGCGCTTCTCGTAATATTCGCGTGATCAAAGACAAAGTTTTTGACAATGCTTATGTTCAATTTTAGCACAGAAAAATTCCATTTAAACTATACAAAACTTAGTTATGTCAAGACAAAAGCATAACATTATTTGATTATTTATTAAAACAAAAAAAATATTTACTATTTAAATAAAAACTCGAATTGTGAAAGCGATTTCCTTTTCTTTCAATTTAATATGACAGTATTAAAATTATTAAAAAAACGTTAGTAATATTCAGCTAAATTTGTTGGAAGAAAAAAGTATTTGTAACATATAAACAACATTTGGATAAAAACAAATTACGAGTTCCAAATTGAGTTTGACATGGTCTTAAAAGAGGTTTTAATTCATGAATTAAATGTGCACTTTAGTATCGACAATGCCAAGTGAACGAGTGAAACGCGCATTCATATACGATTATGCGAGCGTGTGTGTATGCGTGTATCGATGTGTGTATATGTACATGGTGACGAAGTTAGTGGGTAGAACAAGTATGTGGATTCAGGTCACAAAACAAGTGTCGCAACGCGACCGAGAGTACGATGAAGAATCAGGGCCGTACGCCGCAGGAGAAAGGTGCGATCGGTTTTCCGAAATAACGCGACGCTTACGTTATTGGAGCTTGACGAAATGCTCATGTTTCGCGTTAATTGACGCGAAAAGTGAATGTATCGAAAATTAAGTTTTAAACAATTTTAGATATGTCTTTCAAATAAAAGTCAATCATATATAAACAATTTATACATGAATGAAATTAAATCTGAGAATACATCTTTCTATACCAAATTCAAAGCTGTAATATTAAAATTTTCTATAAAATAACTTATTTCCCATATATAAATAACACTTCAATGGAAATAAATAGTTTTATTTTATGTAAGTGTAAATAAAAAAAAGTATCCATCGCAGGAATTCCATCTGCTGTTTTCTTAAACAAATCGCATGCTTTTTTTTTTACTTTAAGAGACACATAAATGCGAATACCAGAGTTTATGTCACCATAGTTAGTACTTAACTATTTTGTTCCCAGCTTTAACTTGGATAAAGTATTCTGACAAAACCTTTATTTTCCTTTTAGTGTATGTTTAACAATAAACGTTATATATTTGTCATGAAACTACTTCTTTAACAAAACCTATTCAAAGTTATACCCTGATAGGAATAACAATAACAATAACTGTACAAAATGGTCTCGGAAGGGAGTGGTGGTTGGACGTTATAGTGACCGGCCTCAACATGGGGGAAAAAAGTCGCGCCTTTGGCATTCTGTGCCGCGAATCAAGGATGCACATTGGCGTTTGCTTCTGCATGCACGTATACTTTGTATGGTACATGTATGTGATTCCGTCAACGATTCTTAGAAATGATTTTAGCATGCAAATGGTGTTCGCATCGATACACGAGCACTCAACCGACACGAAAGATTCGTCACGTAAGAAACGAAAGATGGCTGCTTTCGAGTCAACTCGTTTGTTTCTTGTTTTTTCACCTGCAATCATTTCAATGTCTGTGATTTCTCCTTCCACAATGTCTTCGAGTTGACCCGAAATAGCTCATGGCGAAGAATCAGTTCTTCTTTCTGTAACTAACAAGCTGACTGCAGCATAAGAAAAAAGAAAAGTAAGAAAAGTCAAATAAAATTGAAAAAATTACCAAATAAAATGACAGTATTATAAGATTGCTATTAAAATTGTGACATCTTGTCTGCCGCTACTCGACAATGTTTCAACTCTATAAACTGAAGCATCACAAACTGCAGTTTTAAAACACATTCCAATCATATAAACGTAAAAACAATTGTCTTCGAAATCAGAATCGCATTTCCTCTAACTATAAATTTTCGCCGAGTTCTACAATGAAGTATAGTTTTATGGTTGTTGCGAACGTAACTATAACGGTAAAATTTTATTACTAACACACGGTATGAAGTTTAAATCGGATTTTGCACAGAATTCAAGTGCCATCTTGTTTGCTAAAAAAGGAAGCTGCGGGAAAATGAAGGAGAAATTGAGGAGAACGAGAAATGAAAGGGAAGAGATGATTGAATGGGTTGTGGCTGTTTGCCGTGCGACCCATTTATGGGATGGCACAGTAAATAGTTTGCGCAAATGAATGAAAAAGGAAAGACGAAGACGAGAAAAAAAACAATTGATATCTTGCTGGAGAAATGATAGATATCCGTCGGTACTTCGCAAGTGAAAGTAGCGACTGTATAAACAACGTTGCCGAATGGCTGGCAATAATCGTAAAGTGAAGTTGGCACAAGAAAGACAGCGTTTACGATGCCCGTGGAATGAAACTCGTCCTAGGTTGGACGATAAAAATCACGCCATCCTCACCTACGAATCGTTCTTGAGAATTTCGCGATTGACTGTTTTACGATACGTAAAATAAGACATGCGTTATGGAAGCTTGTTGATGAATGCGCGAATGAAGAAGTCTATGTTGTGATTGGACAAGTATGCTTTTGTGAAGATATTTTTGGAAAAGTATAATGATTTATGATGAAAAGGTCAAAGTCAAATTTCCCTGTTACTGAGAACAACATTTTCTCACAGATCATAGAAGAATTTGAATAACTGAACTCAATGAGACAATATTTGCTGAATTTTTTTAAGATAATAAAGTATTAATAATATTTGATATGTCGATCACACGAATCACTGATATATAATATATTATATGCAATCAGTCTGGGTTTGTCAATCGTAACAACTGAACTAGAAGTATCAATGATGGTACATTCATCTGAACATGTGAATCAGTGAATCGGCTTATCAAGATTCATTGATACTGCCATTCAGACAATTTTAATTGAAACAAGATTGTTATATAAATCTAGAGATTTATGTAAGTTTTGTTATATAGAATGATTAATCGTTAGATATTAAGATCAATATGCAAGGGTATGAAAATATTGATTACCATTCTATTCATTTAATCCTTTGTCGAATGAAACTAAGTCATACAATCAGTTCTTCATTTCATTCAAAGTTACGCAATTGCTTAAAATATTTATGTACGCATTAGCATCAATACTTTTCAAATGAAATTATATTTTTGTAAAATTAAATGATATGAACATTGATTCAATACCGAATTCGATGCTTATATAAGTAATTGCATTGGTCTTCAAGATTAAATCATCTTGTTTTATTTATAATGAAATATATAACACAGGTGAAAGATGTCTCAAAATAATTAAACTCCAAATCAGTTTTCGTAAACTATAACCCAGCACCCTTATTATAGTTTCGAGTTGAAAGCAAGTAATTTAATAAAGCATGCAGGAAACTTAGAAAGCTTACCTGAATCGTATTAGGTGGTTGTAATCCAATACAAGCTAATCACGATCCGCAAAACACATTAATCCTCACTAGTTAAATATCCGTACTCTTTTGTCAACGTTGCACTACTATACTCGCTGCTACTAACAACAACGAGAACTGCTAAACTATTATGATTCCTTGAATAATTATAAATATATCTGTTGTCTGCAGGTACTCAAATGTCCTGGTTCCTGATGAGCTTTAGAAGGTCACCACGGCTGAAACAGTCGGGGGACACTTTGGCGAATGAACATTACGATATAAAGCTGCTTTTCTAATCTCGTTCCGCGTCACGTACGAGTCCATAAACCTTCCGTTCTTTTAACTATTCCTTCGACTCTTTCTATCGCAAATATATAGACTTTGTATATATATTTAATTTATATATATATTTCCCATATACGTATATATATTTATGACACTGGTTGACCGAACTGCTTTTACTCTTTTCACCTTCTCTTTTAAACTGGCTTTCTTTCTTTCTTTTTTCTTTCTCCTTTAGCATTTGTGATCAACAAATTCGCAGTTGCATCAGGATCTAGGCACTATTGCGCTGCATGAAGGTAAGTTTTGAAGGTACTTGTAGGTTTATACATTTATCGAGGTATTTCTTTTCCAAGGTAGAACGTGAAATTTAAGTGTATACGTAGATAAGGTATCGCGTGTATTTGCCTGCGAGTACGTGTTAACGAAGAAGTGCGTGCCGTCTTTCTGTAGGGAGAGCAAAATAGGGTTTTTGGATCGAATCAACCGAGTCCGCTTCCTTCTTCTTTTTCTTCTTCTTTCTATTGTTTCTCTTCAACTTCGTTCCTTCTTTTTAATCTCTTACTTCTCCTTCTTGTTGTCAGATCTGTTTGTTTTCTCGGATTGTTTTGATTGCTCTACCTCGCCTTTTGGCTATTGTACGTCGCCTCTTAATCCACTGGGAACACTGTAAGGTTGCCTAATTAATCAGCCCCGATGTTGTCTTTAATTCGTTTCTACCTGGCGACCGAACGCGAGCCCTTATTAGCGGGGAGTTTGAAGGTCACAAGTCGTTATCACCTCCTCGTGTTTCTCCAGTCAGCCACATCTCCACGTATCGTCGAGCCACCTTGTTTCGTCGGAAGCTCGGATGTCAATACCATCTGCAAAATATTATTCATTTTAATTAGTTTCATGTAATTAGATAATACATTCTTTACATATTAATAATGCTATGATTTTGAGATGTAGAGTTCAATGTTTAATAGAAAATAATAAAGTACAATATAAAAAAAATAAACATTTGAAATGAGTCATTACGTAAGTCAATTTTATTCCTAATTATAAGTCACAAAATATTCACTAAAAATATAATACACTCCAAGTAATTGTTTAAATATTTTTGTTTTCGAAGCCCTCTCAAGAAAACAAAGGTATTTGACAAAATATATAACTTTTTATATATGTAAAATATATTTTTGTGTATATTTATACATACATCTTTACAAATGTATCTCAGAAATGTATTTTATCATGTGGACCCGTTACACACAATTTTTTAAGACAGATTTTTTCTTTATCTTTCAAAGATTACCGTTGGTCTTTCAGTAACTTTTGATTAATAATCAGTTCAAATGATATTTACTAGTCATCACATACACCTTTGTTCGCAATCTAAGTCAAGACTTCATATCTGTATCATCACTTGGTATACATAATTACGAACACCTTCTGTGCAGAGCATTACACAGCAAATGATATACCCATGTTCGAACGGTAGTATAGCGCGAACCGCCACTTTTTACTGCGATTTACCCGAGGCAAAAGTAACAATCAAAACTCGTAATGTTTAAGTTCCCTTAGTCAAATGCTACAGCACGTACAATTAATAGTACATTATGTTCAAATGATTGTCGCATTAATTCTCCAGATACGCAACTCTGATGAACATTAAATTACATCCATTTATCATTACCAGTAATGTACCTTGATGGCAGATAACTTTTTGACCGAAACCTATGACTTCCTACAGTTTCTATATCTTCCTTAGATCTTCATCTAAATGAAACATTAGATTTAACTTGATGGAGAATAATCGTCTTCTTACTTATATTATATAAGAAATATTTATTTTTATGATTTTACTAAATGAACTTAACAAAACTTAAAACAAAAAATATTTTTAAAAATTAACTCAAATATTAAATTAGACCTAAGATTTATAATGTTTTTCGTCATATAAATAGTTGTATATTAATAGATCTAACGCAATCTCGACATTTTTTGTTCTAAAAGTGAAATCAAAGTGTGCTTCGAAACCTCGCCGAAATGTTCATGTTTGATAAAAGAAATCTAAAAATATACATAAAAAAAAATCAGATTCGAGAAATAATAAGTAGGCTCGATGACGACAAAACGATCTTAATATCGGATTACGCTCGGTCCCTCGGTTCGCGGAGGGTTATGTTATTTTTAATGTCGTGTCTTTCCCCTCTACAGAGCGGCACTTTGGTCTGCATATAGCTGGCGCATACACGAGCACTTCCCGTGGGTAATGCGTGTCACGAAGCCGTGCAACGTAACGCGGTCACTTGCATGTGTGCATGCACTTTCGCATGTTCCCAACATTGTGTGCTCGAGCGTGCAAAATAACGTAGACAATTACACGGGAAGGAAGGGACCCGGACCTACGTCAACATCGTCACCCCCCGAGCTGAATTCTTCTGTGCCTGAAATTCCCTCGTTAAAATATTTACGGCCAAGTCGCGCAGTTAAAGAACGCTCGTCGAGCTTTAACGAGACTCCCGATTATTTTTATTTAATTTTTTTTTCTTATATTTATATATACATTCATACGCTTCCTCTTCTACCAAGTACAGGTCTTATCAACTTTTATTTCATACTTATTTTACAAATAATAATAAATTTTGGATAATTAATATAAATTTGATATAGTAATTAACTGTTTAAGGAAATGAATTTCAACAATACTTCACGGTCACTGTTTCCGGTTATTTTGAAATTTAATTGTACATGAAAATGCAATTGACAATAACGCACAATTATCCATTTACAAAATGGGTAATTGTGCATGTACGTGGTTATGTGAGCATGCAATTATTCCCCGGTGGTTCCTAATGAGACGTCACCCTTCGAAAATTAAAATGAAATTCGCGCGTAATTTATGTTTAGTGGTTAGCTTTATTGAATTCATTGATTACAGTTTAGAGTGGTCTGCAATTTCGACCAGTATGCTATGTGTCCGAGTACGTTACAAGCTAATTTGCTTGACGAAATAAGCATTCAAAAGACGACAGCTAATACACAAGGAAAGCCACCCTTCCGGACAGATGTCTGTGCTCATGCGTGCGTGCAAGAATATAAAATATCAACTGTTCGAAAGTAGAAGAACCGCGATATTATTCTGCGCTAAGTACTGTATTTTCAATTTACTTTCATCATATTTATGGCCGTTAAATAAAACATTTTATTCAATAAAAGTATAACTACATTTTAACTTTGTTGATCTTCATTCAGTTTGATCTATTTCTTATTTTATTTTGCAGAAGTGTAAAGAAAATATAAGTATACTAAACAGCCTCGAATATCTTCAAACAAGTATTTTTATACTAAGTCATACTGCAAATAATATGCTAATCCAGCATAAGTAATGTCGGATTAACTTAGACAAAGATATGCAGAAAGAGTAAATTGGCTAAATTTGACATTAGCTTGTATTGCTGGTTAGCATTGCCAGAATTGTTGTTAAGATTACCACAAATTAATCATAACGATCAACATTCTTATCTCAATGTTAACCAGGAAGTCAAAGACAAATCTAACCACTTTTTTCTATGTGAATTTCTTCCTATTTTGTTGTCCATCTAACATGTTGTTTGATGCTGATTTTGTATACGATATTATATCCAGTTCAATTCCAGTTATCTTAGGCATGCAGTGCATTTAGTTTTGTTAAATTGGTACAATGTACGGTAAAGTACTTTTAAGTATAAACAACATATTAACTGAAAAAGATATTTTTATTGTCATATGTAGTTTATACTAAACGTAAAAGAATATGTTAATACTATAAGGTAGACAAGGTCAATCATAAGTAGCTCAAGTTCAGCCAATGCTATTGTATTACGATACAACTTGGCCTCTTCATCTCTTCAGTTACACCTGCATTTTTAGATTCTTAGACATTAAAACTTTCCTTTATCCTTATGTCTTACTTATGAAGATATATGTATTGACAAAAAGTGATATTATTATATTAATATACACTTTTCATTTTTTTTTTTAATTTTGTTGAATATGCAAAAATTCATCGAACGATGTTTAATTAAAAACTTAATTAAGAATTTCCAAAATAGCGTAAAATTAAAAGCAAACCAACATTCTTAATTTATCCATGAAGTTTCAAGCAAAACCGATCAAAACTCGTTTTCCCGGTTTTCAGTCCGACATTGCACTATGGATATATGTACGTTTAAGAAAATGCCATATTCACAATTGCATTAGGTTTTTCCTAACATATATCCTCTTATAGCGACTAAACTGAAACCTTAATTATAGTTATTGTAAGTATATTCCCACACTGCACAGTGAACTTTTGTTATTTACTATCACATATACTTTGTTGATCGAATAGTATTAAGGGTAATTATGAAATCATCCTGTCAGCTTCAATGAAAATTTTTTATTTTCAAAGCAGAAAAGGCTTCTTTGGTAAGTAAAAATACATTGGGAATAATATAAATGTCATAAAAATATGAATAAATAAAGAAACAAATATTACGGTTAGTGTATGCAGTCAAAGTGGATTTAGAAATGCAAAAACATAAATGTGTTATTATAATATTTGTACATAAACATAAATAATACAATTGAGTCAATATTTAGAAGTAATATTGTATGAACAAAGCATCTATTAATGCAAAATATTTTCAGCGAAAAAAATGCACAGTAACGTTCCGGCTAAAAGAAGTCCCCTTTCTCGCCGATTACATAAGTTACCTCGTTCCTTTCGAGGTTTCCGCGCGAGTGGATGGCCGCGCAACGCGCCACGTTTCTGTCAACGTCATCGCAGATAATCGCTTTCGTTCTGGTAATGCAACGCCCGAGAAAATACTTAGCTGCCAAGATTTCGTGGACAAGCGGCGGGCGCGCGTAAAATCGGACACTTGGCTGCTCGAGTCTCCATTAAAAACCAGTATTTCAGCATGTCTGATCGTATATTTCGAGTTTATTGCAATATTATTTGTTGACGAACGTCTGCATACGATAATATATGCAAGTTTCAGCAAGTCTTACTTTATTTTAGTAGCACGAGTGCATATTTTTTTGCACGCATGTCCGGACAGATTTTACACCCGAAACCGCGTCTGTCTAAATTCATCAGTTTGATTGAACAAGTGTACAATGTTTTTGATAGTCGAAAAAAAGGCATATGAAAATATTCAATCGAATGCACGAATAAATGAATAAATCATATTGCAAAAATGTATACTGACATTTCACTGTAAAAAGAAATAAAACACTTTGAACTACGTCGAACTTGTATGACGTTCAACTTAAAGAAAACTACTTATTACATTTTACATTTTGTGCAGATAATTAGATTAAGAAAAATTTAATGCAAGTTTAGTTTAATCACATTTTTTATGCGTATAAATACTGTCTACATAAGTAACGTATATTTTGAGTTATGCATCAATTTATTTCTTGCATATGTGAATAATCCTAACAAAAATTTGCCTTTAGCGGTTAAAAAAAGATTATTTCTTCACTTAAACTTTATATACTATGAACAATAGGATATTTTAATCATGTTATCCCTTCTTTATCTCGAACATACTAAATATCTCAAATAATTTGAACCTCTTAACACGAAATTCTGATGAAGTTAGATGTGTGCCATTCAAAAAACTAAAAAAAGTAGTCAACCGCTAGAAACTTTGTGATAAAATTTGTGATAAAATTTCTCATATACTATTTCCTATAAAAAGACAAGTCGATATTTTGACTTTTAGGAAATCAAAATATCGACTATCAAAATATCAATAAAAAGACAAGTCGATATCTTTTTTATAGGAAATTTTTTATTATGTATAGTTTTTTCTTCTCTTGTCACCAATCCACCACCAAAATTCTAAACACTTTTCTTGAAAAAACTGATTACTTATACAACTTATCTGATAGTTTTTTGACTTATTTTTATAATCAATTCCTAATCTACAGTAGCAAATCATATACGCAAATGAATTTTTAGTTGATCCTTTTTATTTAGTATGAGAAAAAGTAAATAATAGAGTCTAACGACTTATGCAAAATCTTTTCTGCTAATATATTCACGCAAGAAATATAACCTCAAACAAAAAAAATCAACTATACAAATAAATGATAGATTCTCAGTATAATGATCAACCATACAAGCATGTATTTACCATATGAAGTTCTATTTTGTGTCTTGTCAATAAATCGGTAATGACCAAACTAAGATCACAGTACATGAAATAAAGAAAGAGACAGAACGACTGAACAAACAAGCGGTGACGGACTCGCAATCAGAGGTTGGGATCGATAATGCACGCGCTTCGAAAATAAACTGACCTATACCAATGGCGATGTTAACGCTTCCGTTTAGTGACCCCAAACGCAATAAATATTTACGCGACTATCAGACTGATAGTCAAGTTGAATCGAGTATTCGATCGAAGCAATGCAAGTTCACTTCTTTACAGCCTGTCAAATATCAAATACTCGAATATGATCATTCAGTAAGCACATACGGAAGAGGGAGATAGCAACAGGGAAGAAGCAGATAGGAAGGAAGGATAGCTAAAACTGTTTATTGTGAACGCGAATGGAAACACTAATCCACTGAAGATAACGAAATGCAGATCCTAGATAAATGCACTATCAACCTGACGGGAAACCGGAAGTCATAAGACAGGTGGCCTCTTAAGGAGGTTCCTGCGTTTAGTGCTAATATTATAAGTGCCGTAATACTGTGTATCTTTAATCAAAATATTATATTTCTGAACATTTTGAAGGACCACTTTTTTATTTATTTTTTATACAATTAAGTTAATATTATTTGGTGACATATTGCATTTATCTAAATGTTGAATAATTTCATTAATACAATTTTTATGCAAATTTACTAAAGATTGGAGAAAATGGTAAAAATACTAAAAATATGCTAAAAAATTACTAAAAATTTTTGTGTTAATAGTATAAGTTAAGAAAAAATTATTAACATACAAAAACACATTAATCAAACTTGTTCACTATTTCTTTACTTCGAACAAATACTCTACCCTTTTGATATTTAATTAATAAAAAAACTGTACACGTAAAAGTAGAAATAAATAGATCTACTTTTTGTTTCTTATAATAAAAGTTTCTTTTTATCGGTCAAATAATCATTGATGCTTTGACGCCTGCGGATATTTTAGATAGATTTCATTCTAAAAAGCCCTGAGGTAAAGAGCGGTGTACGTCATAGTGATAGTTCAATTGTTCTACTATATTACCCTGCTGAAAAACATTGACTCAGCCAGAACATTGTACTACCTCACCATAAACTAAACGCCCACCACGGCGAATAAAATTTATTTACGTTAAACTTCATACATTTCGCACCATGTTTATTACAAAATTTTATCTATATCTTTTATCTTGATATTACCTTAATAAAATTGAATAATCAAATTGCAGTATTTTTATATTACTTTTTGTCAATGGCATGTATATTGCAAATAAAATTGTGTTTTTTATCGTTGCCGATGTTTTTCATCGAGAATAAACAAAACATCGAAAGAAAAAAGCGTTGAAAAGGGCGTTGACAAAATTGAATTCGTCCATCTAAGTTCGACAAAAGCAAATAACGTCTGCACGTTGAATGAAAAGCTTGTGCTATAAACTCGAAACAGAAGAAACGCAAAAGTACAAGTCAGTTGTTTAGTATGCATACGCGCATTTGCGTATATACAGAAAGCTGTGGATGCTACTACGTGCGCGTTTTTATCATCTTTCACAACGACAACGCACGTGTGCTTCAATGAAAGAATACACGTGCAAAACATAAGCGAGTTGTCTATGCTGTGCAACGATCACAAACAACGTGGATGAAGCAAAGAGCTGAACAATGCGTGCACAAAAAGTTGTTTTCGGTGAAACAACGTGATATTACGCGTTTCACATTTTTGCGTTACTAAGCCCGGAGAATTAACACGCTCCAGGCGTTTTTGAGATCACACTTGAAAATCGTATACAAGAAAATTCAATTTGTTTCAGTTTTTCAGCTTAGTATAATTGTTTGAATATTGTAAGTTTTAATTTCTGAGTAAAGTAAAAATAAGTAAAAAAAACTTCTGCGTCTTCTTTGTACGAAGTTAAATAATTTGTTTTTATTGTTTTGGTGAATTTATGGTCTTTTGATAAATTTTATGGATAAAAAGGCAAAATAATTGCAGGAAAAAATACATTTCAGAGATAAGATCTTTAATTTTAAAATGAAGAAAGGAAGGAATCATAATTTTAAAAAGTCAAAAACCAAATGAAGGAATGCTTTAAACATTATTGTAATTATTGTTAATTAATGAATGGCATTCTGTGTATAATAAAATTAATATATTATTTATAATGTATGCTGTTTATGTAATACTAAACCTTATTTTATAAATTTCTTACAAAATTCTATAAATTATATTTTTTATTTAAAAAAATCCTAAAATGTAAATGTAATGAAATGAAACAACTAAGGTATACGTTATAACACGATAGATAATATATTCACACAAAAAACATTATCTACGGCGAAGATATGTAATCATAAATATACTTTGTCCCTCTATCAGCTAATTAAATCAAAGAAATCTATCAAAAAATTACATATCACGCATTGCATCAAGAGGTACTTATATTATTTTAAAAGTTTGCAAAAGCGTCCTAAATAATGAAAAACTTTTTTACAAAATAATAACCAAATATTATACACTTTAAAATCTCATATATACCCGCGTGGAAAAATTAGTCTGGATATAGTCTGGCAACGTCTATCCAGATTACATCCATACTATATCCAGACTGTTTTTTCCACTAGGGTAGTAATAATAATAAGTTTGAGTTGTCAGATTAAATTCACAAGTGATATAATTTTGACATCTCATTTCGTCTCTCAATGCATCTTCTGTTCAACATTCATACACGCAAAAAAATGAATGTGCACAAATGTGATCAATTTGTCGTCATGATTGCATCGAATTGTCAAAACGATCCAACATAACAACAACAACAAATGAACGACGTTAAAAAGTACACGGATACATGCAGTGACTTTTTCGAGCGAGTAATAGCAGTACTCGCAGTGCTCGAGGCTGACTTAGTTGGAACTATTTAAATATAATAACCCCCACAAGATATAATTATGTTTGCTAATGATTAATGGTGAACTTGACCAGGCGTTATTACGACATCAGAGATACAGACAACGACGATGTAAGAAACGTGCGGTGATAAAAAAGAAAAACGTTTGATTAAAATATGGCCGCTTTAATTTGGTTGTTGAAAGGCGAATTAATCGCGTGGCTTTTTCACGTAAACATCAACTTTCGTCGAGCTTATTGCGTTAAATTAATTTATGATCCAAATCAGACACAAAGTGTGCGCATTGAAAATAGTACTTGAAAAATTGTCATGATAAATGGCACGAAAATTACACGCGAAGATAAACGAGCAGTATTATGATATAACTTTTTTATGAATGACGTTTCGCTGTAACAAACGAAGTTTTATTGTCCAAATAATTTATTGAAATTAGTTTAATAGTGCAAAATAAACTAAACTGTTGCATTTATCTGTGTTTTTGCATGTAAATGTCTATTAAGATTTCTTGTATACAATTCAAAAAATAAAGTATCTAGATAAAATCAATATTGAATTATTACAGTGTTAATTTAATGCGAGTAAATTATTTTTATACAAATTATGTTAAAAAGTAATATAAAAAAATAATTGCGTTCAATAAGTCAGCACTTCAATAAGCTTTATAAAAATTAAAGCAAAAATTTAATTAACGTTACAGTGTAAAATAACAATCTTTTTGATCAACTTGCGAAGCCAGTTTTCACTAATCTGCGTCGTGTTCGATAATGAGTGTTCAATGCAGAGATCATTATCTGATACGACTGATTGATTAAGATGGCGCACAAAAAAGTGTATCGTGATGGAAAATCGAGTAAAAATGCATGAAAATCCTCGACTCGATAATATACTTTAGATAAACAAGCAGATAGCGTCACAACGAATGTCGCTTTAAAACTCTGCAGACTGAAAGAACGTGTTTAAAAATTTGCCCTGATTTCTCGCGCTTTTGTCTCACGGAATTCGGCACTTTGTAGTTTTTTGCAACAATTTGTTTGTGACTTTTTGCCCGAATGTTACGATTTGTTAGCTTTTTTTCGTATGCAAAAATAAGAAAGTGGCTGCATGATACGTCAGTGAGCATCGTTCGGTGCTCCAACATTTTTCCCACCCTCTTCCGGCGCATCAATTATTCATTGCACGTCGCCAATACGAAAATCAGCACTCCTATTGTAGCATCGCTGTAATGCAACTCGGCAACTTGCAAATTTACCGTAATGCAATATATTCATCGAAGATGCATATGCCTTTTTCATAAATCATCGTTACCAGTAAATGTGTCGGTCAAAACCAAGATGAACATTTTTTTTCTTGCCTGCGGTCATAATTGCGTGATTTACAATTGGTTTTTGATTCTTTTTTTGTACGTTATTATGACAAGTAGTAAACCGAAATATATTAAAAAGAAATTGAGAATGAATTATGTGTACAATGTTTAACTAATAATGCTGTAAGTAATATTTATTATTTATTTATACACTCAGAGACATATGATAGGGATTTTTAGTGTATTTAACATAATTTATTACTATGTGTCATGCCATTCTTGGGACGTGAAGGAAAAAAAACAAATTGTACTATAAAACATAGTAAAATTAGGCATAAATGTCGCGATATTTGCTGTAAATACTCTTAAAAAATACGATTTCAATATCTAATTTTAC
>JABFPJ010001227.1:0-27530 GCA_022817425.1 Gryon sp. ZL-2020 | reverse complement strand
CAACCATATTTTTTAGATTATGTTTACTATAAAATATTATAATTTCAAATATACAAAATGACATTTATAAGATTATAAATATAACTGTATAAAATATACTTTAAAGATTAAACCATAAATAAATAATTATCACATCCACAATTTATCTTTATTGCAACACTAATAAAAAAACGAAACAGAGCGCTTAAATGCTCGAAATTAGTTTCGAGATGGTGTGAGGATTGGTTATGTTTTGTTTTTCGTCAAGAACAAAAGTCAATCGTTTACTAATTAATAAAATATTATAGTTAAAAAGACTATATTATTTGGTTACAGTAATTATATTTCATAAGTTGTAATATAAATTAGAAATAGTAAGAGACAAAAATCACTATTCGATATAGTTAGTAGTACCAAATTTTTGGCTCAGTGTAGTATACATAATATGATTGTAGAAAAACTGTACGAGCTTTTGGTTGAAAAAAAATGCGAATGAATGTCCCGTGGTGGTAGAAAACACGAACGTGATTCCCATTAATTTTCACATAGTATTCGTGATTTCTCGATGCAGTAAAGCATTACGTTAAACATGCGATATTACATGTTGAATAATCTTGCAGTAAAGCCACTCGCAGATGTTCCCGCAAAAGTAACGAAACGAAATTATTGCTCTCCCTCTCTTTCTCTCGCTGCCCCTCTCTGCACGTATAATATTTGCGATGCCGCTGGCACTGCGAGATCGTCTATCGCGTGTCATCGGCGACGAATTACTTCCGCGCAGTAGACTATGTAAAATTGGAAAATGTCGGATGTAAACACTATGCCGACACCGGACATGCACGGGGCAACGTACTTCTACCTATTATGCGATAAACATCAGATTTTGTATACTCACAGTCAACGAATGTCCATTTTTTCGAACACGTTTTATGGGCCCAACGTAAGATTTATATACAATTATTTCAAACGATACAATTTATAAGAAGAAATTAAGATGTTTGCAATATTTTAACACAACCTTTGCGTTATGATCATTGTGGAAAAAATTGTGTGATGTTAGGTATGATAAATTTATATATAGTTATATAAAAAACCATACATTAGATAACATATATGCAATTATATATTTTGCACCAAGGGCGCTTGCGCATGAGAATGACTTTTGACTGCTATTTTTCGTATTCGTTTTTAGGGAGAAAAGAAATTTTTATATTCTCTCCCGCAAAACGAGTATGAAAATGTAATTATATTTATAAAAATATATGTAAAAGCTAAAAGATAAAAAGTAATATTAAAGGAGGTTACTCTGATACACGAGAAGTTTCCATTTAAAAAGCATAAATAATTTTTAAAAAATGTCAATTCATTCAAATTTTGCAAATATATAGAAAAACGTAAAAGAAAAGAATAAAAATTTGAAACAATTTTACAGTTTGATATTCAAGCAAGTGACTATTGAATTTGTTTAATTTTTTCATAAGGCTATAATTTGATTTGTGGCAAAAATCAACAACTGCAATATTTTTTCGTCTAAAAAGAGAGTGGATTGCTTTCTTTACTTTTTTGAGCAAACACATTTATTCGGTAGTAATACAAAATGTCGCTTCACATCTACCACATTTCAGGCGCATAGCTTAGTGGCGCGCCCATAAAAAATGAGGCAAATACGATTCCAGCAAGTAACATTCCGACATGAAATGAATTAAATACAAGCAGGTGATGACAACAAATCATATGATTAAAGTACATTAATGTATACTCCGGAATGGAAATTTTTGACTCGATCGTGACTGTATAGTGTTCCTCATATACATTGTGGATGCAAACCTCATTCAGTCTCAGTCCAAACTAGATCCAGACTGGATCTTGATTCTGAATCTGAAAGTGATGTGGATTAGGTTTGGATAGGGTTCGAATGCACATCTTATAAGGATCGCTTTATGCCTCTTAATCCAGCTAAAGATAGTCTTTCAGGCTTGTACGTGTATTTAATCATATTCGTGAAAGATTTCTTATATATATATTTCATAATAATAAAATAACAACTTTCTTAATATAATAATAAAAAAAAATTTCAGAAAATTGGTAAAAATTAAGAAATTCTGAATCTGAAATATATAAGATCATGTATATTTTGTCAAATTATTTGTGATCTATATATATAATAAGTCTAATATGAATACTATATAGATTCTATATAGTATTCATATTAGTCTGGAAACCATATATCTGAAGTTCTTATCTACCACACTATTGTCATATTCTAAAAGATTAAAAAGCGTATCATTTGATGTGCTAAATCTGTCTTTACAGCACTCTGACCCAAGTAATATTCAAACTTATTATCCACCTACTATCAAACAATCATTAGTGTATCCACATTTAGTGATGTTAGACACCACATTAACTCTTTTTTACCTGCACATAAAATTATTAATTTTTTATACATTAAATTATTAATATATATTAATTGAAAAAACTGTGGGTAAATGATATTTTAGTTCTTTAAGTTAAACTTAAAATAAAATTGTACAAAAAAAGTTTTGTTGCGCCTAAAAAAAACTTGTAGTAAAAGTAAAATCAACTCCTGAAATTTATTTAATGAAAAAAAAGAAAAAAATAAACATATCTGATTAAGATTGCAAGAGTTAGTAGATATTAAGTTAAACGAAAAATTTGTTATTACACGCAAGAAACAAAGCACTTCTGAAAGTGCTAACCTTAAAACGCTACCCAATAAACCATAAAAGTCACAGGACGTCTTTGTGACGTCATGGTGACTTTGTATGTGTATTGCATGTAAATCACAAAGAAGTCACATTAGATTCCCTTTTTTTGTACTGTTCGCATATTTCCACGCATCAAACTATTCACCGAGCCATCCTGTCAACCAATCACAAAGGAGTGACGCAATCTACAACGCATAAGTCGTTTAGTAATGTCGTCCCTCTGGGGTCACACTGTCAGGAAAATTCATATTTTTTTTTTCGTGTATTTACTATTAATGTTAAATGTATTATTAAAAATGTTGTATATACCTTAGCAAATCTATTGGTTAGAAAAAGGTTAATGTACACGAAGGTATATTAGTAAATATTATAATTACATTAACTGCAAAATCTGTAGATTCATTAGTTGATTTGGAAAAAGAAAATGTTATCAATTTTCGCACGAGGGCTTTCACCGCCCGAGTGGAAAACAATATTTTTCTGCATGCGTGACATTACGGAGAAGTTATTATTATAAACGGGACGCGTTTATTACATATACAAACTCATCAACTGATAGTCCGGATCTCTTGATCTGCAATGAAAAAAATATGTCCACTTTGCATGGCGAAGGCAGAGAGAGAGAGAAAGAGAGAAAAAGTGCGAGAAAGATAAGCAAAAAGGAAATAAAGGCAGGACCGAAGAGCGAAAACGAGAAAAAGAAAAACAGAAAGAAAGACAAAGATAAAAATCCAATCATTTCGACTGATTTTGCATCACGCTGCCGAGGATAATGGAATACCACGTCAGTTTTTGCACGCTACACAGAATATTTCCTCTTCGCTAATAGCCAAGCTTTTCATTGGTTTCTCTTTCTCTCCTGCTCTTTGTCAGCAATGTACACGCAAATGCCTGACAAAAGGTGCTCGAGGATCCAAGAGAGCTCCTTGTCTTGTGTACATATCCCGACTAATACGCGTATCGACAACCAATAAAGTACGATCAGCAATGACATTTTTTTATTGCGAAAAACAATGAATTCAGCTATGTTCGAGAAAAAGAACACATTTTTCTCCAAATATGAATATTTTACAATATTATTGTTTTAGATGTATTAATTTATATTTGTAATATTATTTTGGTGTTTCATATGAAAGCTGTGAAATATTATTTTCTCACACACTAAGAAAATAATGTACTTAATTTTTAATGTATAAAAAACACTATTTCAGAGTTATTAACCTCTAACAACAAATTCTGGAAAAAACAGTAAATGAAAGATTCTAAACAGTACATTTTATATTTTAAACAGGAAAATTTATTATGTTTTCCAGGATTATTTCTTGTTAGAGGTTAATAACTCTGAAATAGTGTTTAAACAGTAAAAATTGAGTACATTATTTTCTTGGTGCAAATGTATCGAAAACACATCTTTTCTTCCCTCAAAAGTGCGACGAAAGTGACACTTTGTCTCCCTCGGGCGGAAAAGTATTTTTATCCCTTAAATGAAGTAGTAGAAAACTACTTTCTCTCCCTAGAGATACAAAGTAGAGATAGGAAGTTACTTTCTTTCCCTAGGGAAACAAAGTGCCACTTTCATTCCACTTTTCGGGGAAAAAATAGATCTTTTCGATGCACTTGTAAGAAAATATACTATTACTTTACATAAGGTTGAGATCTCAAATTGAAGCAGTTCCAATTCAGGAGGTTATTTAACATTTGCAACTTTGAAACACAAAAATTAAAAATTAAAGTTTTTCATAAAATTATGGCGTTTTATACAACACGAAAATTAAAATATTAAATGCGTGTTTTAGAATTAACGACACAAACAAATTATTCATAACTATAATGAAAATGTTTATTAAGCATCACTGCACATTTTAATACGTTTTTTGTCAAGTTTTCTCCATTTTTTTCTTAGATTTTTCAACAAATATTGCATTAATTTTCATTAACTCCATAAGAAGTAATGTAAAAACTAATAAAACTGTAAATTCAAATTAAATTTTTCCTGTTACTGACACAGGCAAAAAATCTGAAAAAATGCATACCTATTGTAAATAAAAAAATAAACTATTTCTCAAAATTTCAAGTATTTCTCTACATTTTGAAAATGGTAAAGAACCTCCTTAAGAAGTTAATTTTCGTTTTATTAATAATCTAAACATTAAAAGAAATAAATTAATTTTATATGGTACGGAGTTAACTTGTCTAAAAACCGTAATGTTTTTATCAACAACAGGAAATTTGTTCTTCAGTGTACATGAAATTAGCAACAGTGCATATAATATATTGGCGTGTAACGTAGAAGTTTATACAGGAAGATCGGTACTAAAAATAGTTATATCGACGAAGCTTGGCGATAGGTTCCCAAGCAAAAGCGACGAACTTATAAGATACACAACTCCTGACACATTCAACGAACGTTGAATGACTTTTAAACCATGTTACGCAATCCTTCAGTTTTAATTTACTTTCTTCCAAGCAGATGCTACGCACGTAACGTGACCGTGGCACTGAACCAGCGTTACGAACTTTCTCGCGGCCTTCGTACTAGAACGATGAAGACAAAAGACTCGCATTACATTCATTAACAATCGCCAACCGGAATGGATATTAATGTACACTTTTTGTATTGTCGTAAAATTTAATACTTGTCGATATCATCGTTTTCTGAAATAATAAGTTAAGGAACAAACACCATTTCGAATAAATCAATTATCCTTTTGAATACTTACTTTATTGTCTCCAGATATAGACATCTTTACATCTATGTGATTACTGAATTATTGAGTCGACAAATTAAACCGTAACAGAATGTACTCCAGAAATAAACGCGACTGTTGCACGAGTACAGCTTAGGTTCTGTATCGTGCGCCAACCGTTAACCTACACTGTAAATGTGAACTGTAAAATTATAGTACATTTTATATTGCATTTACCAGAAAAGTAAATTCAAAGTATAAAAATATAGTTAATAAATTGTAACTTCATAAGCATTCTGAAAATTTATAGTTGAACTACGAAAATATAGTACATTAACTATAATTATATATGATGAGATAAATGATTAAAGTTGCAATATAACTTTACAGTATAACTACAACATTTTATTATTGGAACTATAATTTTACCTATTCTGGTATAAATTTAAAACTTCACGTTACTCAAGGGAGCAAATCAGCTGCTAAACATAAGCAAAAAGTCATAAATTTGATTAAGAAATTATAATGCAAAAACTTCGCTTTTAAAAAAATCAGAATTTAATACATACTGTTTTCGTAACTATAATTTATTTATGCGTTAATTGAATTGATTGTTCTATTGTTAATTTTAATTAATGTACTCTTTTTGAAAAAAGAATAAAATTATTTTATATAAATTACAAAAAACATTTTCCGTGTTTCCTCTTGTTTTTTTTAGTCAAAAAACAAACTTACCAAATATAAAACCAGCATTCAATTCATTGAAATACTTATTTAAGATTCATTAATTATAAATATTATTTATAAATTTAAATAACTCATTGAACAATTTCCAAAATTTTATTAAGAGATGCATTATTTAAAAGATGCAAATTTTTATTATTAACTTTCAATGTAGTATTTTATTATTCAGTAATTTTCTTTACATAATATTGAAATTATATTTTGTCCATTTTTGTTCATTATGTTTAACTTATAATCTCAAGGTAATTCTTCAGTCAATTGTCCCGAAATCACTGTCAGTGTTAGTGTCTTTTTTAAAAAAATTTTTTTGATAATGAACAAAATAAAATAAAAGTAATCGGGCGATTCTTTGATTATGGAAGAATTGTATACAAGAAGAAATTTCAATGTTCATTGCAAACTTCTTTCTCAGTAACTGCCCGCGTTTTTTGTTTGTGATATGCAGGTTATAAAAATACGCGGTTCGGTACTGAGACTAAAGTTTGCATTGGACATTGAAATTTCTTTTTGCATACAATTTTCCCATAATCAAAGAATCGTCGGATTACTTTTATTTTATTTTGTTCATTATCAAAAAATTTTATTTTAAAAAGACACTAACAGTGGCACTGATTTCGGGACAATTGACTGAAGAATCACCTTAATAATAATACATTATTGTCATATATGTCAATTCGCCTCACTGTATACATTAATATACAATTTTAAGCCAAATTTTGTCATCTGTCATCTCAATGTTTACTTTAAGGTTATCATATACATTTTTAAATTTCAACTTTAATTTTATATTCGTTCTATAACATTATAGTATCAATGTAATATTGTAGTATTGTAATATTATCACAACTATTTTATACAGTATATACTATATTTTTACATTACATTTTTTATAGTATAATATGAATCCACCAGCCTTACAAATGAAATATTTCAACGAGAATACTCACATTAGCAACTTAAAAAGTGGATTTTAATACTTAAACTGTTGAACATTTTTACTTTCTTTTGTGGTATATTGTTAATGTTATAATTTTAATATGTTATTCAACTTTAGTCGAAAAATACATTTCGTTCCTGCATTATATGTCCATAATAGCACACTGAATCTGATCCTACCGGAATATTAGTACTAAAAAAGGAAAATCTAAAGAATTCTTTAAACCTAATAAGACCAATATTATTTAATTCGCCAAGAAGCGAATATCAATGCACGCGGTAATTAAAAAAAATTTAAGAAGTTTAATCAATTTAAGAAAAAATTGCACGATATTTTTATATTTGTATTTTCTGTATTTACATAATATATATTGTACCAAAATAAATTTCGTGGCATTTTTTTATTTAGATTCTTATATTTGCTAAAAAAAGAGTTTTACAACCTTTTAAATTTTAGATGTTAGATGATAATACCAAAACCGTTACTAACAGAGGATAATATACAATAATTGCCTTAAGATCTTTAAGTCAAAGATCAGTAGATTTTTAGATCAATATGTTGGTGTCATTCCATTCTCCTTGTTCTTTTTCGAAAATTGGAAATTTTCAAAAAAAACAAAAAAAAATGATCCGTTTTACGGCTCGGGCTCTAAGGAAGTTTTTATGCAAACTCTTCTAGAAGCATTTCATCCAATTAAAATAAATATTCCGTTTTGTATGCACATTTTGATAAAACAAAAAATATATATGTGTACTCTCGCTTGAACACACTATGCTTTCAACTCATCGTGTAATTAAAATCAAGCTTTACTTTATTTAATTAAATAATTTACTTCATTTATATTTTTAGATTATTATTTAATGTATGACTGAAGAAATTTGAAAATCAAAAAGTCTCAAATATACAAAAAATTTTAGAGTCGCGATTTATGTTTTTCTAAAAGTTAAATATTCTTATAAAAGTTAACAAAATTTGATAAATTCTAATAAATTGTAATTTAAACCAGCAATTTAAAAAATTATTTTCACATGTAAAATAAAACTAGAGTTATAATTATTATTTTATTCTTATTTTGTTTATACATTTTTTAATTGTAATAGAATTACATCTATTTTAAATATTGCTATAATTCTGTTATTTTTTAAACTAATCAGACTTATAAAAATTTAAACAAAAAGTTTTTTTTCTATCAGCAGTGATATAAAATTATTTTTTTTATTTTATTCTTTTTATGTGATTATATTTTTTTGTTCAGTCGCTGAAATTGTTTTTTATCAAAGTGAATTTTCTGCAGATAAAATGTTAAAAGGAAATTATACTTATGGTAGAAAAAAGTTTCATTTTTGTACAAAATATCGAAACTGAAATTCAAAGTTTAAATCCTGCAATCGAAATTAAACATTGACATCGAAAAAGCAGCTCTGCGTGGTGAATGTCTAATTCAGACATCGACCTCCACCTGGGTCCTCGACTTTTTCGGCTCTTAAGAACACACGTATTTGACCTTGGCAACGAAAATCGCCAATTATTTTATGCGTCAGAATTATGCGAATTGCCGAAAACTTAAATTCTCAAATATTGATGATGCACCTTTTTGCGATGCACATATGTAATTACTCTTCTATTTGTAATGTGCGTTTTTGAGATCTTATGTTTTGAAAATTTGAAAAAAAAAAAGAAATAAGTAAAGTTGTACAACAAACTAAATCAGATCTGTATTTGAAAAAAGTTTTTATTTTATTTTGTTAAATATATTCATTTCTATATTTTGATTTGAAGAAGTAAAATAAACCCTACAACACTCTTAAAACACTCCTTTTGACTGAAAACAAAAATTCTTGCACGAAAACGATTTTCATTTTTGACTAAATAATAAGACGGATTTTGTTTTAACCCAAGAAAAAACGTTTTACGCCAAGACAAAATAGAGACATTTCTTGGCTCAAGACAATGATTTTTAAGAGTGAATAATTTAAAATATTTTATAAAATACAATTTATAACAGTCAAACGATTTTACACAGGAACATTCTAACTTTGTTATTTTTTCACATTCCCATCGTATCAAACTTTTATCCGAATTCTATCAAGAATGTCATTCTTTGCATTTCGTCATACTTTCTTTTTATCATAGCTGCGTTATTTCATACATTCCGTTTTTATATTCAATCTCGTTGTATAACAATTTTCTGTCATTATACTGGCATTCTACTAATTATGATTTTTGACATTTCTATCTTATTATTATATTTAATCATATATAATTTTATTAAAATATTATTAATTATATTATATATTATTAGAAATTATTGTTAAAATTGTTTGAAAGTGGAAGAAACAATCATGGGACTTATCATATAACAATTATTATACATAATTATAACTTGCATGAATATTTAAACATTTATGTTGGTGCGAAATGTTCGTGCAATTCTCTTAGTATATGCGAGCCATTAGAATTTGCGATGACCATGCGTTTGGGGATCTTTGCGTGGATGTTTATTAATAATACACAGGTAGAATGTTTCGCGAATTAAAATGGCGACTGCAACGTTGAGCCGCAAGTCGCAAAAGGAAATGAAAGGCGAATGATTTCGCTGACTGTGGCTCGCTCGGTTGTGAGGCTCGTCCAAGTGAAATGTCAGCTTCGGTACGTTGTTTGCGAGTGCGATAAAGAAAGGAGTTGTGAAAAAGGAGAAAAGGAGGAAGACACTGGAAGAGAGAGAAGGAGTTTCGACGAGACCCAGCCAGAGATATCAAGTTTATTATTTCTTGACGTGTAAAAACCGAGAGCTTAAGATCGATACACAAGACACGCGCGAGAAGTGAACAGACATTTTAACTTTCTTACATAATGGATAAAGGAATATACACTAGAAATTCCAAACTGCACTTCCTTTTTGTTTCGTACTTTTTATATTTCTTTTTAAATAACTGCAACATTTCTCAATCAATGATTGGGCTCAAACAAGAATATATTTGGTATTTTCAGAAGAAATATACTTTCACTTTAAAGGCCTGGGTTCGCTTAATAGACTGTGGAATTTTTTTGCAACAAAATATTCCTTAATTGCAAATGAGATTTTAATAAAATTACCAGATATGTACTAACTATTTAGTTTTATTGCGTTTAACAAATTAAGCTGAGACACCGTCAGGCCGTAACTTTTAAAAAGAAAAAAAATATATTTTAAGAAAAACATTATATTTATTGAAGTAAAAAATAATTTTTTACATGTCCCAAACAATGCAGAATTGAAAATTATACATATCTTTTAATTCATCAAAAACGTTTTCTCATTATTTTATTTAAATTCACCAGCAGCAAATTATATTGTTTTTTTCGTTAAATCTAAAAGAGAAATAACGATAGATTAATATTGCAATTGAAATACATTTTCGAAATAAAAAAATGATTATACTTTTATATTGTAGCACTATAAGGCAACTGAACATCGAAGCAAAGAAAAATTAAAAATATTGCATTCCACACTGACCATTGCACTCTTTTAGAAATGCAGGAATATTTTTTTTATCACAAACAGCATTATGTTACAACATGTATTGCATAACAATCTTCATAAAGAAAAGTTAGGAAATTTATCTGTAATAACATCAAAATAATAGCAATGATGATTTAATATTATATAATATTTCTGCACGAATCATGTAATAAATGAATACACGTGAAATTTTTTATTTTATCAGATTAGAAAAGATATTCACTGAAACAGCAAATATAAAAATCAACGATTTTTTAGCGAAAGAGGCATTAATAATATTTTATTAATGTTTACGTTTTTGCATTTTTTGTCTTCATCTAATTTTTCGATAACTTTTTCTTCAGATACAAAATGTTCCTCAACAGAGCATTGGTTAAATCATTAAAAGTAACGCAATAACGCAAGATATACAATCTAACTTGACTCTCATTGTTTAGCTTTTCTTCGATCATTTATATATCCAGTAGATTAATTTGTAAGCAGTAATCAAGATAACTGTACACTCAAATTTGAAAATTAAAGTACTTTCATATTTATTCATATAATTTAAAATTGTAATCAAATTAACAGTTTTCTTCTTATAATAATAAAAATATTATGTTAAACAGAAAGCAAACCGATCTTACAACTTAAATAACCATTTTATATATTCTTAAAATGTTAAACAATACGTAATAATTTTGCGATATTAATATTTAATTATAGTATATAACAAAAGAAAGAATTTCTATCATTTCTAAAAATGATAGAAATGTAGCTTTAATATGTTTTTATACGACCAATTTAAAGTTTTTTGAACCGAAACCCATTCAAAGAATTTTTTTATTATGGTATTCCTATTCAGTTAAAGTCTCTCACAGTGCAATTTTATAAAAGGGATACCTTTATAATATGTGAAACATAAATATTTATAAATCACTATATGTGCATGTATGTATTTTAATGTACAATTTATCAAATCTTTTGATTCTGAAATCTATTAATTGACTGGTTGATGAATCATTCATCCAGTGATTTCGAGATTCGATTCTAAAATACAATGACTTATCGATCATCAAACTATTTGCGTTAATCTCAAAGACCTGACTATACGATATATTTTTTGAGAAAACGTTAAATCATGGAAATATCAATGATTTGTAAATCATCATAGATCATTCGATATCGATCAGATCATGACATTACTGATACCAATGTCTGATTTCAACGATTTACACAGGAAAAAAATTAAATCTGGAAATCAACTAGATTTAATGTATATTAAACCTACACTAGTGAATATTACTAGGTTATACTCAATTTATTATCCTAAAAAGAAGAAAGAGTTGACAGGTTTGCATTGGATGTATGTATCAAATCGAATCACTATGTAGGCTACATTCAGTTTCGTTCGATTTATTGTCATTTCGATTGGTTAATTTCGATTAAATCTGATGGCTTAGTGACTAAGGTTAAACAAAGATAGTGGCCCTTATAGTTATTTCAATATGTCAAATATTTAATAATAACCTCAAGGGTCAGGTATCTAGTATTTAAAATATTATCAAATAAACTGTTAAATCATATTGAATATGCGAAACTTAACCTGAAAAGAGACACTGAACATTTAAACCTACAAGATAAACAAAGTAAACCGAAAAATTTGATGCCTTTGTATGTGATATACGTTCATATAATTGGTTTTTGATATGTCCTTATTCCATGTTTCCAGTCTTGAAATACTACTGATTCACTAGTTTTTACTTTAAAATAAAATACACGTAAAGCCAACTGTGTAAGTTTACATTATTACAAAATTGTAATATTCTTTATATTTATATAATTTAATTATTACAAAAAAGTAGTGGAAAGACATTGTTAGTTTCACCCCATTTTTGTTCCCGCATAAAAATCATATTATATCTTAAATGTAAATGTAATGTTAATTATTATTGTTATTATTTAGTTGTACAAGTACATAAAATAATGGTTTTTATCTTGTTAACAAAGTCTGTTAGACGACGAACGAACCTTGTTTAACGACGATACCAGTCGGCACTTGAACGATCGGTAAGCTGTTGCTGGTGGGATTGACCGGCAGATTAGCGGGTGTACCAGGGGGTGGCGATGCGCTCGCACTGCCAACCGAGCCCGGATCACTAAATCCCTGTGTACTGTTCTCTTCCGGACCGTCGAAAAAACTCAAATTGAATTCACTTCCGGCGTCGAAAGACACTTCCGGCGTGAGGGTGTCCGGCGCTGGCGCGCTACCCAGACCCGCCGTAAGGGACTGATCGATTTTGAAAACATCCATTATACGACGTGTCTGGCGAACTCATCCAACACCGGCTCACCATTCGCGGCAGATTTTTTTTTTTTCTTTTTGATTTTTCACTTTTTTATACAACTCGAAAAACTAAGCCCGTTGTCGTTTTCTTCATCAATCGGTTATGGATACCGTTTGTCAACACTTTCAACAAAATCGCATAAAACAGTTTCAACCCATTATAACATCCAAGAACCGCTAATATTTACTTCAATAAGCGCAACGGCCAATATTTTTTTCTTGTTATGTTGTAACTCGGCTGGCTGATCACGCTGATACTAACTGCAGTCTTTGCCGATCGATCCTGACGATCCCACTTGCGATCCATCGCTGAAATTAAATTTTGTTATTCGATACGAAAAAACAAAATCAACACCTCGACAACACATTTTTCTCTTTTCATCACCAAAACGTTCCTTTTCTCTCGTCACTTATGATATTGTAATACCCTACTTATATTCAATATTCATCATGGTTTTAATTTATAAAGAATATTATGATGATGTTTTTTTTCCGTGTAGTAATATTCTAATGCTGTTATATGGTGTTACAATTTACAAAACGACAAAGACAAAATATCTGTGACTTGAAGAAAAAACCGATTAACTGATTAAAAATGGAGTTAATTGGTTTTTATTCTTATATTCATATAGATAAGAATTCTTATGTATACATATTTCTAATTTCATTGGAATTTTGCGAAATCAAGCTGGCTTATTGTTACTCTCTGATTAATTACGAACTTTATAGCTAAAAAAAGATTATAAGACTTCGCATTTTCTAACAAAAGCTCTGTTAATACGAGGTACCATATTTCTGGCCAGAGGATCATGTTTAAAAAATATATCATTTTTTTAATTATAAAATTTAATTGAATAGACGTGTTATGTCAATTTTAGTTTGATCATCCATCAACATTTCACCTTAACTATAACATTTCTGGATATTTCAAAATAAAAAAATTGGGTGTAAAACATTACTTCATTTTTCCATTTAACCTCTGTAAAATTACATATTGTAACATATAAAAAATGTTGAGTTTTTCCTCCCCACACGTAAGATGTAATGTTTTTGCAGAGTACTCTGAAAATAATATTTCTGTAAGAACAAAAGTAAAAGAACTAAGATGAATGCATCAGTTAACGGAATGCACCAATGCTTGGAAATGTCAAAAGTAAAACTGCATTTTAAACAATTAAAAAAATGGTTTTATTCTTTTATTGAATTGTCTAATAAAAGCTTACGAAGTGAGAAACAGTTTAATAGTTATAATAATTTAACCTTAAATACTAATTATCTTATTCTGTTAAAATAACAATATTTTGATAGAACATTTTCGATAACTGAAGCTTAATCTTAAGATGATTGGTTTACCTTACTATATTGTTATTAAGAGTCAAGATTTATATTGCTCCGCTTAGTTTCCTAAATAATTAAGAAAAATTTTTTAAATATTTTATAAATAGACTTTAATTTGTTTATATAAAATCCAAGTTCCCAATCAAAATTAGTTAAGTATTTTACTAAACAATTTATCAAAAATAAATATCTATGACTTAAAAACATACCAGAATGTAAATGCAGAATCTCGCGCATATTTATTTTCCTGATATCGTCACTAAAATATTTATGTCGTCGAATTAACAAATTATGTAATACGTACATCAAAGTACATATAACGTCACGGAAAGAAATTTCAGTTATTGAATTACAATTTGGCGATGGTAAAAAGATTGTTGGAAGGTTAAACGTACTTTGTATTAATTGTTAACGTAAAAAAGCGTCATATATCCCGTTCTATTGTTATTTCTTGCAATAGAAATATGGTTGATTACTGTGGTTAAATTTACAACCACCCAATTTAAATTAAATCAATTATATTGTTTTATTGACGAATTTTCAACTTGTAAACACGGAACTGTCAAATTTACCATCGAGTAGCGTTGTATATAGAATCAAAATATGTGATTTTCGCCGTAGTACATGTGGCGCCGCGACATTCGCATTCGCAGAATAGAAAACTCGTGTGTGCGGTGTTTAGTTTTTCAAGCCCTTAGAATGGAAGAAATATTAATGAGTTGGAATATGGCATTTTTGATAGATAAATTTAAAGGTAATTATATCAACATGATTATCCATTTTTTGCATATAATAATAAATATTTTTTTGTAGAAAACTTCATCGATATGGATATTTTTCCCATTTTGAATGACGAAATTATAGCGGAGCTTATTCCAGAAATTGGCTTAAGAATCAGATTCCAAGAACTATACAAAAAGTATAAAAGCGATGCAAACACAAACAACTATCATTTAATGGAAAAGAAAAACATAGCTAGTGAATCAGAGGTTAATTTACGCGAAGAACAAGAAACACCGAATATAATTGAAGGTAAATAAACGATTTTTTTTTAAATTAAGAATCCAAATTATAGATTTTGAGTATTAATATTTAAAGTTAAATATCACAAAAAATAAACACGTTTTAAAAGCAATTTTTAACTTAAATTCTATTTCTGTATATTATTTACACTTCTGTATAACTGAAAATGAGTTATTCGAATGTCGTTTGAATAAAATGTATATAAAATATTTTTCAAACAAGATTTTTAATAAACTATTTGTTAATTACTTTTTGATTTTATAAGATGAAACTTTTTTCATTTAATAATGTTGTACTATTATCATCAATAGGCACTGGAGTTGTAATCGAGGAAAGACAATCTGAGGCGAACAAAGTAAAGAAATTATTAGACGAGACTTTGCTAGGAAAAGAAATTCTTGCCGAATTTTCGAAGAGTAAAATTATTAACAGACCGAAAATAGCAGCTTTATTGATTGACTCTGAATTTGAAATTGATGTAAATGCAAGGTAATGTTACTATTTATCACATACTATATGAAACACATTATTTATTCATCGATATTTTCTTATTAAAAGATTGATTTCATTACAAAAGAAGTAAAATAAAAAAACAACAATAGAGATAAAAAATTAAAATAAAAGTAACATTATAAAAAAACATTTTCATTTCATTTTAAAAATTAATAATATTTAAATTCGTAAATTTTTTTTCTACGAAACTTATTATATGTTTAAATTGTACAGCATTACAAAACAGAAATTTGAAAGTTGGGCGTCAGATATAGTTAAAATATTTCCGCAAGAAAGCACGGCATTGTACTACAGGGAGTATCGTAATTCTGAGGACGGAACAACCAGCGCTAGAGGCATTTTATGGGATAAGTATACAAATAAAAGACGATTATACAAATCAATTGGATTAATAACTGCGAAAAAAAGTAAAAAAGCTGACGCCCAGAACATTGAAGGTTAATATATGTCTTTTCCAAAATATAAAATATTATATACATACATATTTATGGCGATAATTACTTTTTTACTCATAAAATACTTTGTATTACAGAAGAGCAATTGCGTTTGCAGTATGACAATTGTACTGATATACAGTGGTTGAAACATAACGTTGAACCATTTGACGAAGTAATGCGCAGGTGGAAATCAACCAGACAGTTACGTCTCAAAAATGTAACAACGATTGCGGATTACTTTGAGACGTACAGATGTTTGAAAAGTCCAAATGGCTATATTCTTGTAATTTCTTTTAAACTTTATTACTTTTTATTATTTATAAATGATATTTTTTTTAAGAGATATAGTATTAAATTTATGTATCATTATTTAATTTTTTCAGTTGAATGTTGATTTTGAGATTGAATATTCAGCAAGTACAGACAATCTTTTCACACAGTGGTCGTTCACTTCAAAGCGCATTCTGTCTATAGCTAAAAAAGATAGCAACAAAACCATTAAGAATTTCATGGAAAAAAATGCCAAATTTTTAGACAATGATGGTAAAAATAGTAATTTCATTCTTAATTAGTATTTTTTTTTATTATCAGTTGTTTGTAAATATTAAAAGAAAAAAAAATTTTTTTACACAATTCATTGCAGATACATCACAAATTGTGGCTATTCTACTTCTGCCATTATTATTACAAACTGTACCAATAAAATCAAAAAAAAGTGGCGTTCACTGGAGGCCTTCAAAACTGGAAGTGCAGAAAGGATTCTTGTTACATGTTGAAGTATATAATTTGATTCTAAATGTTGTATTGCGATTTTTTTATTATTATTCATTATATTGAATTGCTATATTAGATATTATAAAGTTCTCTTCGCTTTTTCTAAATAATTTAAAAATTAATTAAATTTCTACACTGTTTTTTAGAATTATGAAAGTTTGCCAGCGGAACTACAAACAAGAGATTCAATCGCACAAAAGTATCAATTGCAAAAACAGCCATTACCAATTATTATTGGCGAATTGGACAACATTATTAGCTCGAGAGTTTTAATAAACGACGTAACTTATATTGTTGCGACCCCTCTGCAGGCAGTAGATGTATGTTTCAAGGCATTTTATGCATTAAATGCATCATATCCAGAGGAATCAAAGCACGTGTGGTTATTTCTTCAGCGACACATCTACGCTATCAACGATCAAAAATCGAAGTCGTATACATGTGTACATAAATTGATCAGTCAAATCAACGGCGATAGTTAGGCTATAAGATATAGATCAAATCGAGTCATAATTTAAGGTCACTAGAGTATTTGAGACTGATTGTAATAGGAATAGCAACATTGATTGCAAGTTTTTAAGATATTTATTCTTTTTTATATGTGATTATTGAGAAATTCAATTTATTTAAAATATTTTTTCTAGTTAAATGTTGTAAGTTTTATTGAAACATGAACTGTTTCAAATGTACACAAACTTTAACTTCTGTTAATGCAATAGTTGCGCATTTAAGAAATACTCATCGTTTGAAAGAAAACGATGAATATACGTGTACTGTAGAAGATTGTTTCCGTCGTTACGAAAACATGAATTCATTTAGAAGACATTTAACAGTTCACTCGCATTTAAATGAGATTAAAAACAAAGATGCAAAACGAGAAATTATAGAAAAACATCGACTGATTACCATAAATAATGCATCTAAAGAAAAAAGTACCAAAGATTGTCTAAATTCGATAGTTGCAACTGATAATGTAAGTGTTCCAATTTCCGAAAAAAAGACGAATGAGCAAATTATAACTGCGAAAGACTTAGAAAAATTATCGGCTAATTTTTTTCTCAGTTTATATAATAATTCTTCGATACCTCGTAATTCAGTTCAGTTTATTGTAGATAATACATCAAAATTTCTGACTGATTCAGTAATTCCATTTTTAAAAGAAAAATTAGAATCAGAATTAAAAGAGCGTTCTAAACAAAATTCACAAGAAACCATCAAAATTATAAATCAGTCATTAAATGATTTTGAAGATCCATTTAAAAACTTAAAAACTGAATACAAGAGATTTAAGTATTTAGAAGAACATTGCTCTTTTAATCCTCCATGTGACTATTTAATAGGTTATACAGATGCAGAGAAGAAAATAAACAATCAAATTGTTATAGAACCAAGTCCTGTTCAAGGCCAATTTATTTCGTTAAAAAAATCACTAAAATCACTTTTAGAAATCCCGGGTTTATTAAAAAAAATAAAAAACTATATTCATAAGTTAAATTCCAACGCAACTACTTTTGACAACTTTATACAAGGGTCTTTGTGGAAACAGAAATCGGAACACTTTAATGACAAATTTGTTCTTCCTTTGTTTATTTATTTCGATGATTATCAAGCTGGTAATCCGTTAGGTGCGCACCAAGATGCCAATAAGTTGGGTGCCGTTTATGGGTCAATTCCATGCGTTCCTCCGGAGTATAAGTCTCAATTGAAATTTGTAATTTTAATTTTATTGTTTTATGCCAATGAACGAAAAGAATTCGGAAATTCTGCTTGTTTTAATCCATTAATAAACGAATTGAATTATTTAAACAATTTTGGAGTAATTGTTACAACCGAAATGGGAAGTGAAACAGTATTTTTTCAATTGGGACTTATACTCGGAGATAATTTGGGCCTTAATTCCATATTAGGATTTACTGAGAGTTTTAATAGTTTACATTATTGTAGAATGTGTACAGTAGAGAAAAGCGAAGCGAAACATTTATGTTTAGAAAATACTAGCTTGATTCGAACAAAAGAAAGTTACGCGAAAAGTTTGACCGATGAAGTTAAAAATACTGGAATCAAAAATGAATGCGTTTGGCACGATTTATCGAATTTTCATGTGACTGAAAATATCTATTGTGACATAATGCATGACATTTACGAAGGAGTGTGTGTTTATGTCATGAAAGCTATTATTCATTCATTAATATTTACATTAAAATTGTTTACTATAGATATTTTAAACTGTCGCATCTTAACTTATGATTATAATGAATTAGATCGGTCAAATAAACCGCCACTAATCAGTGGAGACAAGTCCGGCGTAAAACTGAAAATGTCTGCGGCCGAAATGGCTTGTTTCATGCGCAATTTCAATTTTTTAGTTGGCGATTTAATTCCTAAGAATAACCCGGAATGGAAATTATATCTTAAATTGCGTAATATTATTCTTATTGTTGCTTCGCCTTCTCTTGAGTTACATAATTATAATGGATTATCGCTTTTAATAGCAGAACACCATCGTATGTATTGTGATCTATTTAAAACACATTTAACACCAAAGTTTCATTTTATGACTCATTACGAGACAATCTTAAAATCTTCGGGCCCACTTATTAACTTATCTACGTTCAGATACGAATCAAAGCACAAAGAGTGTAAAATCAGCGCAACAAATTCAAGTAATACCAGAAATATCCCGCGTACGATTGCTCTTAAGCATCAGTTAAAATTTTGTAATTTTATTAATAATGATAAATTGAAAAAAAAAGAATACGGCAAGTTATATGATATTAATGATACAAAGATTTACGAAAGTTATTTTTCTGATAAATATTCTTTAAATGAGATCAAAACTACAAAGTGGATTGAAGTATATGGAATTCGTTACGCAAAACAAACCGTAATATTATTGAATGTGACATCAGAAAAGCCAGTGTTTGGACAGATTACAGATATATTCATATCCGGTTCAAGATCAGTTTACTTTTTATGTTTACCATTAATAACTGTTAATTTTAATGAGCACTTTTATGCATTTCAAGTTAATATTGAAACTACGAAAGTAAAATGTTTAGTTAAATTTGATAATTTAAAATTGAAATATCCATGTACTTTATGTAAAAAATGTAGTGAATTTTACGTTGCGACGAGATATGTAATTCTTTCAAACAAATGTTAAGTAAATATAAGACATAACAATTTGTGTCGAAAGAGAATTTTTATTTTTTGCAAATATGTCATTGATTTGAAAGAGCTGTTTTATTTTGATTTTAAGAGATTGTATTTTAATAAACCATGACAAAAGTTCTATTTAATAATATTAATTTTCTTACATTAATAATTAATTAATCCCAATCTGAGAAATTGATCTTATATATATAATTTATTTACCGAATTGAAATTTAACATTTTAGATATATTTACACATAAAATACATTCAATACTGTTTCAAGTCTCACATTTTATTTCAATATTTGCATTATATATATAATAAACTAAAAATTAAATATACAAACGTACATAGCATTTTTATTGGCATTGTTTCTTATAAATTCAATAATTATTCAAATTGTGCATATAGCTGTCACATTATTTTTAGGTTCAGTTTCTTTGAAATTAAAAATAGAATCACATATATAAAATATTATTCAGTATTTAAATTGATAAATTCTTTATACTTTCTAAATACAAATATTAATTTATCTGCAATTTCATTTTTTTCATTTATTTTAATTATTAATTTCACAACGATTGTAGTGAGGGTAAATGCAACGAAACATATTTAGGTACATGATATATCGCTCATTTTACCATCAAGTAGTGGTGAATGATAACATAATATGTTGTGTAACTAACTTCAATGTATTTACAATAATTTTTTTGTTATTTTGACAATGAAGTAGTTGTTATCCAAATTTTAACCATCGATTGTTGTAAATTTAACCACAATTACGTTTGTCTGTACAATTTTTATCTTTCCGTGGTTAAATAATCTTTCATCGTTTATAAAGTTCGATTTGAAACGGATTGCAAAATGAGTAAAGAAAGACGAAATCTAAACGAGGATAAGCTATTCCGCTCAAAGTATTTCATTCGGGATAGTTTATTAGCCAAGTTTCGCGGAGTGAGAGAGACAGAGATAGAGAAAGCGGGAACGACAGTGACGCTAAAGGGGGACGCCCACCCGGGGGTGAGAAAGCGAACTTTTTTGTCGGAAAAGTCACGGAATTGGGTCAAAACTGATGCTACGATTCTGATACTAAACTATGTGCATTAATCTTTGGCAAAGGCTGCAATCTTTTCCTTCACCCCGCTCCGTCGACAGCCTCTTCCTCCTCTTGCATCTGTGAGCCGTCCTTTTTCAGCTCTATTGAAAAAGGATTTCGTTGACATTTACAACGTCGTGTTTCAATAAGCCAAACATTTTTGATCGTCTTTTCTCCATACTCTAATTCAATAAATTTTGAGATAAAAGCTATATATCTCTACTGACGTAAATTTTGTTTCATGACGTTGTTAAAAATAACGAATAACTTATTTTAATTTACAAATATCAAAAAATCGTTCTTGAAAACGTATTCTAATAGAAAATAATTATTCATTGAAAAATACTGACTATTAGAAATAATATATTTGAAAAATATTAATAATATAATTATAGTCAAACGTGGGTAAGTTTGTTTGAGATGCATAAAACTACAAACTTTGCCTCACTTATGGAGATTCTCATTACTCAATTATCTAGATTAAAAGAAATTTTATCTCAGTTACAGAGTTTTTTTTATTTGTCCTGTTCCTTTACACAATCTAAAAGTATCTCAACTTTTTTAAAATCATTTAGTACAAAGTTGACTTAAGTTAAATATGCAATTGTTTAATTAAAAATCTTCCTGTGTTTATAGATACAGTAGAACCTCGATTATCCGAGCCTCGCTTAACCAATGTTCCGGATTATCCGAGGTACTCAACCGATTCCCGAACCCGAATTTTTCCAAATTTTCTTTTACTACAGTCATTATTTTCACGTATCAATAATATAAATAATAGGTAATAAAACAAAAACACTGTTTAAAAAACTCTGTCTTAGCAATAATAGCATCAGTATATTAATGAAATTAATATTTTCCATATTTATTTATTTATATTATTTCCATATTTTAATTGCTATTAATTATGTTATTTCGTATTATCCGAGATTTCGATTATCCGAGGTATGCTAGGTCCCGACCATCTCGGATAATCGAGGTTCTACTGTAATTCGATACTTGTCTAGATATTTTTTATGCTGTTTGTAGTGATAGTGAATAACAATGTATTTTACTATTGAATCTTTTGTATTGATTTAAATAATTTTTTTAGTTATATTATAAATAAGGTATAATTACTGTTACTGGTATTATTTTAGAATTGTTGTACGCGCGAATAAAAAGTATCCGCACGTATAACAATGTATAATATAATACTTTAAAAAAGGACTAAATTATTCATGGATTTATGATATTCATAATACAGCAATGTGAAATAAAAGTGTAATACTATACAACTTTCCAATACTAGTAATAATGCTGACAGTATTTCCATACAAAGGAAACAGGAGTGAAATATATGAAGAATCTCATTTAATTTGTTTTTTCTTGACGCTATGAAATTATCTAATGAAATATAAATATTAATACGGAATATTTAAACTAATTCACGTTAGTGTTTTTTTTTATTTTTATTTGAATTTTAATAATTGTATATAAAGAAAATGAAATCACTAATGAAATGAAGTAAAAGTTGTACATATTGCATAGACATTATTTAATATCCTTTTCGTTAAACATTTTTAATTTATTATGTTTCGTTATGTTCATTGAATGTATATCTCGATTCTAGCAGGACAGCTTCCAAAACTCGCACGAAGTAAACTTCTTTCTTTAATCAATCTCGACGTAACCCGTCTTTATAATTAAGCCCAAGGAAAAGTATCGAGTTGTCTCGCAGCAAACACGTAATACCTCGGCATAACTATTATGTCTAAGGAGTCGCGGTTCCGTGGTCTTCGGGAGAATTTTTTCTTTTCTTTTCCTCTTTTTTCGCGCAAGAATACGCTAGGAGACACAGGATGGAAAGGTAAAAGAAAATAGACGAGGAAAAATGTACGCTGAGGAGAGTGAGAAAAAGTGAATGTCATTGCCGTAATCTTCGGACGTTGACTTCCTTCTGACTCGTTGCTCCCACCCTGCTGGACACAACTCGCCACCACTCCTCGTTAAGTTATCTCCACCTTCTTCCCCCTCCCCCTCTTATTTATAATCACCCCACCATCCACGGCCAATCTTCCATCCACGATCGTCCTGTGTATCTCTTTTACACTTTTAACGTTTACGCATTTTGTAAAACCATTTTTCTTATTGCGCAAAAGATTCTTCAACTCTTCTTTATACAAAGTAGTATCAAGGAAATCAGAGTCCAACAAATATATTTTAAAACAATCAATTATAAACAAATATATTAGCAAAAGTAGATTCTTTTTGTTACGACAATATTGCTTCTAAATAGTCAAAGTTGTTTTTCAACAAAAGGATTGTAGACTTTCGATTAATTTTTTTTTGAGTTGAGATATTGAAATAAGGATCATGATTTATGATAAAAATCTGATGTGCATTAATTGAATAAAGCAGTATTTCCTCGGCGAGAGTAAGCCAGGACGTTTCTCAACACGAGGGTCATTTGTCTCGCGCGACGCCTGCCTGGTTCCGCGTTCCGCGTACGTCACAAGTCAGTGCATTCACCTTGTTGCGCGTTATCAAAATATGTCTCTTTGTAACAAAAACGCGCGAACGTTTAAAAACAATGCAACTCTTTTTGTATAATATAAACAAAAAAATAGTTGTTTACAAGTATATTGTATTATTGTAGATGATGTTTATATATTAGAATGTTATTAATTTACAAATTTAATCATTTAGAAATTTTAATAATAAATTTTCTCGATAAACAATATAAATAATGAAATCATTTTCACAAAACTTTCTAAGATTTAGTCTAAACTTCACTAAGAAAATCGAAATTCTGCTAAATTGGGAATTTTGGTTCTGCTAATTGGTTTAATTTCTCTTAAAAATAATATTATTTATCTTCAAGCTATTTTCAAGTAAGTAAATAATTAATTAATAATATAATAACTTATTAATTAATTAATTATTTAATCAGTTAGTAGAAATGTTCTTCCTATTACTATTTTCTTACTACTTTTTACTACTATTGCTTCTTCTATTTTATTTTACTACTATTGTTTTTATTGATTGTGTTTATGTAAGGAAATTGGGAACAAAATAGTACATTTTATTTGGTTTAGTAAATAAATATAAAAAATTATTCAGCAGTGCGAGGTAATATACATAGTTCATATGACTTTTTATCTTTGACTTTTTTTTATTTGTTTCAATTTCGTATATTATTAATTACTTAAGGTGATTCTTCAATCGAATGCATTGCCTCTTTCTTCCACTAATGGAGTCACCATTAGTTCTATCCTTTTTGCTCTTATATAGCTAAAGAATCACCTTAATCACATACTATATTCAATTAATATAAAATATAAAAAATAATGCATAAATCGGCAATATACTTCGTTGTTTTCTTTAAGTTATCCTTTGTTCAATCTACAAGATAAACAAATCTGAGTCGATTGAATGGAAAGTCAATATTATTCTTTATAGCCACAGAACGTTTCCTTTATGCACTTACGTCAACTTTCAGTCAATTACTGCGATTGATACACTGAGAGAAGTTTGGTATGAACATTTGCTACAAGTGATAGTAATCTTGGGACGTTTAAAAAGTCAAAAAAAGTCTTCATGTACATAATGAAATATGTATATAATATCACATACTTAAATAAGATACAATACAAAATAAACTTAACAAAACAGATGGGATAAGTCGAAAATACACTGTAAATATGGTACTAAAGTATCTAATTTTGGCATATTTTGTTGAACGCCATCAAACTATTATTATTTTCATGCAAAGTTTACATGAAATTTGTTGCGAAGAGAGAAAAGAAACGGTTTCGTCTGATGTTGGAGTCAAATCAGTTTGTAATGTTTAATTACCTGCTCGAATGGTACAATTTTGGCGCGCTTTTTTGTTGAACGCGTTTTCCTTTCTTGTCAGGGACGTTTTGATTGGCAATTATAATCTCAAGATCGTGCGATCATCCTAAATGGCAACAAACTTGATTCTCAGAGACTCCCACTGGTTATCGATCAGTCGCGGCGTTTGCCCGTCCTTTCTCTTTTCTCCGGTATATCGGCGCAACTTTGTCGGGACACTTTTATCCGACTTCTTACATCGCTGTGATGCAAACGTATCCCCTTTGATAAGTCAATGTAGTTTTCACTAACATAAAACAAAAGACGTTCTTCACTGTTGTCACACAAATGAAAATTACGTTGTGTTCACAAAAGACAACAAACTTCAGACAATTGTTTTACGATGACAATAGTAATAATCGCAAACAAAATCGTAGAATTTAATTTTCGATGTCAAGCAGCAGATATCGCAGGTCCAGCGACCGATAAACTCGGGTATGATCCATGTTTTGGTGTCACTTGACACCACCACACTTTTTGACAAATTTACAAGGGTTATAAATGAAGAGGAAGGTGCGATAAGAAAGAGATACGCAAAAGTAAAAAAAATATGAAGAAGAAGGTTTGAAACAAGGAAGGAAGATAAAGTATTTTGAAAGAAAGAAAAAATGGGGGGGAAATCGAAGACGTTGTAAGAATACACGTGGAAGAAGCGTTCGCGCGGGTTTCGCGGACGTGAGTGCGGGCGCAAAGCTGTGGTACCCGGTTGCTCACTCGTGTCTGAAAAGCGAAGTTGCGCGAGTGCACGGGGCTTACCTGTGAGGTAAATAAAACCGGCGCTCGGCGTGTTACGGCATTGCAATTCGCGCGGCGAGCCGAAGCCAAAGAGACGAGCGGCGGTGGCGGCGGCAACGGCCGGGCCGAGTGGAAGCATGGCGACGCGGGGAAAAGGGCTGCAAGGAGGGGGTTCCCCGGTGAGTCCAACTTGGGGCTTCAACTGGAAAAAGGCAAGGGGGCCGACGGAGACGAGCGGGGCGACCACGGCAACGCCGCGCGCTCCACTCGGAGTGGACCAACTGGATTCACCAGTGAGCGCACAGTTCATTGACCGACAAGTGCCGAGCGGGCCCGAGTAGTAGTGAGCCGCGCGTTGCCTGCGCTGTCGAAGCATCGCCGCGAGCCTACCTATATCCTCAAACACATTTTCTACGCCAATTCGCGGCTCTTTACCAGCGCATTCGCATTGTACATATGACGCATCGCCGCGGGCCGCCACGAGCGACTCCACCGGGACCCACCGCGAACGCCCACCAAATGTGCCCCATTATAGAATCTATAATATAGATCATCATTTAAAGTCAAACAAGTATCCAATATATGCGACTCACAAGACCTTATGCTTCATTATTTGAACAAAAAATATCATAGATTTACTACTACAAATTATACTAGACATTTTTGATGATTAAAACACCAAAAATGTCATTTGTTCAATTTTAAAACACTTTTTGCGTCTCAATCATAAAAAATATCTCAAAATGAGACACTTGTTTTTGTCATGTATGATATATAATATTTACTTAAATATTTTGTCTTTATATTACTGCGATGGAAATGTGGTAAATCATATTTAAAAAATGTAAAGATGATTACACATTGCAGGGTTTTTAAGGTTTTTTGAAGTTTTCTAAGTATACGAGGCAATTACAGCCATAAACGTTAGGCAAATATGTCATAATAATTATGGATTCTAGATATAAGTTATTACTCTAAAATTTGCGACTCTTGTTCCAACTTTAAATAGCACTCTCCGGCATTAGTCTAAATGAAACCACGGAAATCTGATCAAAATGATCACTAGTGGGAATTGAACCCACTACCTCCCAAAGTAAAACCTGGGGCCCCAGCCTTGGCTACTAAGCCAGCACGCTCAGTATGGTGGTTACTGAAGCCCATTAAGAGGATGTCAAAGCCAAATGCCGACTTCAAATTCTGACTACAGCGCCAAAAATGTTTTTCGCAAATTATTGAACAATAATAAATAAATATAAAAAACGAAGGTAATACGTCAATCCTTTGTGAAATTCTCTTCAATTTGATCTAAATAAATACTTGTTTAAAGCTATAATAATCGCGTATTCTTACAAGTCGTTTTGGACAAAGTTTGACTAACCTGTATAAAATATTGTCAAAAACGAATTGTAAAAATATGCAATAAATATAGCTTCAAACAATAATTTCGGCAGATCAATTTGAAGATACACGGAAAGAAATAATATATTAAACATTACAACGTTTTTGATTAATCTTGTCGCCAAAAAAGTGACTTCGTGTTATTTAAAACGTTTTTGTTAAAATGAACAACGTATTTTTGAAAATGTGGAAAATTACTTGAAAAGTTTACAGCTATACGTTGTAATTTGTATACTTAACTTAGTCTCTAACACCTGATGACATATGGCATGAATCAAAATG